>JAJSRW010001658.1:17500-27500 GCA_022414725.1 Microglena sp. YARC | reverse complement strand
TCTGAAATTATCAGCGAAAAAGATTATCCCGACAAACATGCGCACCTATCTCGCCTCGGATTGAAAGGGCGAGGAGGGAGAAAGAGCATTGGTCGAATCCCTGGCGAAGAGGGACGATGCCACCACCAGACCAAGCCGCCCCCACCCGACCAGCCAAGAGAAGGATATCCCAGGGAACTGGTTTGAAGCCGGCCGCAGCCGGCTGGGTCACGTGCGGCCACGTGTGCCTGGCACCAACCTGGGATCTGCCCATGCGAACATTTGCACCTCCATAGTTTGCAACACGAAGGTCGGCAGTGATTAATTACAAGCTCCGCAAGTGCGTGAGATGAATATGTAATCGTTTCCCATATAATTGTTCATCGTGCAAGCTCGCGAGGCTGGAAACATGAAAATTACGTGATTTAGAAGTACACAGTACATATCCGTAGGCCCACCCCACGCACCCATTGTATAGACTTGAATTGAATGCATTAAATTGATTTGAAATGTATTCATTTTGATTTAATTTAATTGAATCGATTGATGAAGCTTTGTTTACTACCACCGTAAGTAAGGACAATTTACATTTTTACGCGTTGTTAAATTCGAAGCAATATTAAACGTGCCTGGACTGTCATGTATATTGCCTTTATTGGCAAGAATTTGATGCACATGAAAGTAACCAGTCAGAGGTATGCTTGTTTTGGGGGATTTGTTTGGTCAGCCGCATTACCGCGTACAAGCTTGATGTGGCTTCATTTCCCACATTTCTGGCAATTAATTCGAAAACCCTAGGACACGAGCCGCTTGTTGCCTCGTACAATATCGTATTACGAGATCGCAGCGTAATATGCGGTCTGGCACGTGTTTTGCCAATGAGGTTGTAGAGTCGGCTGGGCGTGTCCCTGGCGTACGTAGGATTGAACACATAGTCTTGACAGCCTAGACAAGTGGCATCTGAATATGGTGACTACTGCTAGCTCCGGCTCACGCAGTGGTGTCCTTAACTTCACGTCCTGAGAGTGGCGCATTACTCGGATGTAACAATTTCAATTTCAATTTCAATGGCATCTGAATTATGTTCAACCGCTGGCATTCAAACCACTAAGCAACTTAACCCTAAACACATTCGAAGTCATGGGCAGGACATGGGGCAAATAGTCGAGAAAAAGTTGATCTGCAGAATGCGAGAAAGTGAGAGGAGGGAGGCTGGGAGTTTCACAAGTAGTGGAGTTAGTAGATACTCATAGCGGAATAAGGTACATTACATTGGACAACTTGTGTGCACGCAGATACACACACATCTGGCTATCCATGCACTGCCACACAGCACGGTGCATGCAGATACACACACATATGGCTATCCATGCACTTCCATCCACACAGCACTGTGCACGCACATACACACACACAGCTGGCTATCCATGAACTACCTCACAGCAATGAGCATGCACATACATACACATATGGCTATCAAAGCATTGCCACAAAGCACTGTGCACGCTCACACACACACATTTGGCTATCCATGCACTGCCACACAGCACTGTGCACGCACATACACACACATACCTGGCTATCCATGCACTTCCAGGAAGCACTGTGCATGCACATACACAAACATCTGGCTAACCATGCACTACAATACAACCACATGCAAACACATGCACACACTCAAGCATGCACACACAAAACAACTGGCTACACATACACCGTCGCACAGCCATGTGCTAATATATACACACATATGGCTTTCCATGCACTACAAGACAACCCCATGCAAACACAAACACACTAAAAATACACACACATGCATGCACAATTCAAATAGCTATCCATGCATTGCCACACAGCACTGTGCACGCACATACACAAACATATGGCTATCCATGCACTGCCACACAACACTATGCACGCACATACACTTACATCTGGTTATCCATGCACTGCCGCACAGCACTGTGCACGCACAAACACAAACATATGGCGTACGTAGGATTGAACACATAGTCTTGACAGCCTAGACAAGTGGCATCTGAATATGGTGACTACTGCTAGCTCCGGCTCACGCAGTGGTGTCCTTAACTTCACGTCCTGAGAGTGGCGCATTACTCGGATGTAACAATTTCAATTTCAATTTCAATGGCATCTGAATTATGTTCAACCGCTGGCATTCAAACCACTAAGCAACTTAACCCTAATCACATTCGAAGTCATGGGCAGGACATGGGGCAAATAGTCGAGAAAAAGTTGATCTGCAGAATGCGAGAAAGTGAGAGGAGGGAGGCTGGGAGTTTCACAAGTAGTGGAGTTAGTAGATACTCATAGCGGAATAAGGTACATTACATTGGACAACTTGTGTGCACGCAGATACACACACATCTGGCTATCCATGCACTGCCACACAGCACGGTGCATGCAGATACACACACATATGGCTATCCATGCACTTCC
This sequence comes from Microglena sp. YARC, assembly GCA_022414725.1. NCBI lineage: Eukaryota > Viridiplantae > Chlorophyta > Chlorophyceae > Chlamydomonadales > Chlamydomonadaceae > Microglena > Microglena sp. YARC. The sequence continues at coordinate 25,064 of JAJSRW010001658.1, read as the reverse complement.
ATCCACACAGCACTGTGCACGCACATACACACACACAGCTGGCTATCCATGAACTACCTCACAGCAATGAGCATGCACATACATACACATATGGCTATCAAAGCATTGCCACAAAGCACTGTGCACGCTCACACACACACATTTGGCTATCCATGCACTGCCACACAGCACTGTGCACGCACATACACACACATACCTGGCTATCCATGCACTTCCAGGAAGCACTGTGCATGCACATACACAAACATCTGGCTAACCATGCACTACAATACAACCACATGCAAACACATGCACACACTCAAGCATGCACACACAAAACAACTGGCTACACATACACCGTCGCACAGCCATGTGCTAATATATACACACATATGGCTTTCCATGCACTACAAGACAACCCCATGCAAACACAAACACACTAAAAATACACACACATGCATGCACAATTCAAATAGCTATCCATGCATTGCCACACAGCACTGTGCACGCACATACACAAACATATGGCTATCCATGCACTGCCACACAACACTATGCACGCACATACACTTACATCTGGTTATCCATGCACTGCCGCACAGCACTGTGCACGCACAAACACAAACATATGGCTATCCATGCACTGCCACACAACACTATGCACGCACATACACTTACATCTGGTTATCCGTACACTGCCACATAGCACTGAGCAAACACATACACACACATCTGGCTATCCATGCACTGCCACATAGCACTATGCACGCACACACACACATCTGCCTATCAATGCACTGCCACACAGCACTGTGCACGCACATACACACACATATGGCTATCCATGCACTGCCACACAGCACTATGCACGCACACACACACATCTGCCTATCAATGCACTGCCACACAGCACTGTGCACGCACATACACACTCATATGGCTATCCATGCACTGCTACACAGCACTATGCACGCACACACACACATCTGGCTATCAATGCACTGCCACTCAGCACTGTGCACGCACATACACACACATCTAGCTATCCATGCATTGCCACACAGTACTGTGCATGCACATACACACACATCTGGATTTCATGGCACGGCCACATAGAACTGTGCACGCACATACACACACATATGGCTATACATGCACTACAAGACAACCCCATGCAAACACTAACACACTCAAATACACACACATGCACACACAAAACAACTGGCTACACATACACTGTCTCAGAGCCTTGTGCTAGTATATACACACACATCTGGCTATCCATGCACTACAAGACAACCCCATGCAAACACAAACACACTCAAATACACACACATGCATGCACAATACAAATGGCTATCCGTCGCTGCCACACAGCACAGTGCACGCACATACACACACATCTGGCTATCCATGGACTGCCACACAGCACTGTGCATGCACATGCACACACATCTGGTTATCCATGCACTGCCACACTGCACTGTGCACGCACATAGACACATATATGGCTTTCCATGCACTACAAGACAACCCCATGCAAACATTAACACACTCAAATACACGCGCATGCACACACAAAACAACTGGCTACCCAAGCACTACAAGACAACACGTGCACACACAAATGTACCCTAACACTTACGCGTGCAAACACACAAACGAACAACTGGCTGCAAATGCACTGCCACACAGCACTATTCATCTCATACACACACACCTGGCCATCAATGCACAGTACGACAGACCCAGGCACATGCACACACAAGTGGCTACGCATGCACTGCCACACAGATATGTTTCCGTACACAGATACACACACCCGGCCATCCATGCACTACAAGACAATCCCATCGACACACACAACCCAATCAGACATTCACGCACACACACACCAGGCCATCCATGCACTACAAGACAACCCCATGCACACATTCACACATACCCAGACACTCACACACGTACACACAAGGGGCTACGCATGCACTGCCACACGGCCCTGCTTACATACACACACACACCTGGCAATCCATGCACTACAAGACAATCCCATCGACACAAACAACACACTCAGGCACTCACCCACACACACTGGCTATCCATGCACTACCCCATGCACACACACAAATACACTAACACACCTTCAACACACACATAACTGGCTATCCAACTGCAGCACAACCCACCCACAACTACTGAAGCACGAACTGCAACACCACATAACACCAATACCAAGTGCCCCAACCCCAACCCCAATCACACCACCACCACTAGGCTGATAGGCCACCCCTAAACTGTATACCCACTTGCATCAGACCAGCCATGGTAGCCCGTGTTAGCTTGGCCAAATTCTGGTGCCTCGTAAGGTGTTTGCGCGTAACAGGGGGGAGGGGGGGCAGCGAGCGAAGAGGCTGCCTACGCTGACGAGCTTCAGCTAGCGATTTCAATGAAAGGGTGGTAGGAGCAAAGAGGACGGCAAACTATATTCTTAATCAATAGAGTTGGAATAGGTAGCTTAATCGGAAGCGTTGCCAGCAGGAAATAGTAGCACAAGAGTTGCGCACTCCAATCGGCAGCAAACAATTCGCGCCGCCATGTTGCCACGCTGTCCCAGAACTGCAGATCGTCGAACGTTTCTAGGTCGTTAGGTCGCAGCACGAAGCGCGAACGTGCTCACTTGTAAGCTCTGGACGAAACATGAACATTACGTGAATTAGAACTAGAAGAACCATAGTTGGCGTGGCTTCATCCCACCCGGCCCAGCCCACGCACGGCCCTGCGGCTGAGCTGTTGGTGAAATCCGTGCTAATAATAGCTCAAGTGCCCTAGGAGAACGATTCGTTCATTGTGATGCTTACATGTTTCGCCTCGATTTTTTGACGACAATTCCATTCCCAAACCTATGTTTGCGCACATGATAGGATGGTACGAATTTGAAATGATAACAATTGTCACCCAATAATTGTAGGTTTTGGCCCAAAATGCACAAACCTTAGCTCCTTTTCTTGAATTGCGATGCTCATATGTAGTCTCGTGAGAATATCTCCGGTATCAAGAAGTCTTCTAATTGTTATATGTTGTATAATGTTTTGTTTTTTTGTGATTTGAAGTGAAACCTGAAAAAGTAGGTTGTGACACACACACACACACACAGTTTTGACAGGCTAATCCCTCAATCAATAAAGGGCGCCTGGAGGCGCGTCCTGAATGAAAATGTTTAAAAATAATACGTATTTAATTAAAATTTTAATTGTATAATTGTATAATTTTATTATTGTACAATTGTGTAATTAATTAAATAAATTATATACATGAATGAATAACAAGATTAAAATGAATTAATCAAATTCTGTTAAATTAATTGATTAATTGTAAGGTTATAATTAATTCATTAATCAATGAATTAATTACAGAATTAATTAAATTGGGTTGAAGTAATTATCAATTAAATTTATTTTTATTAATTACTTAATTACTTAATTAAAATTGACTTAATTAATTTGATAGAATCAAAATTGTGTTGTATTGACTTGAATTGTATGCATTTAATTGATTTTAATTGTATTCATTTGAATTCAATAGATTCGGATTTTAGTTGAATTGAATCAATGGATGTAGCTTCGTTTACTACGTCAATTGACATTTTGTAGGGTTGTTAAATTTGAAGCAGTATTAAACGTGCATGGACTGTCTTGTAGATGGGCTTTATTTGCAAGCAGTTGATGCACACGAAATGTAACCAATTAGAGGTATGTTTTGAAGATGTTTGGTCAGCCGCATACAAGCTTGATGTGGCTTCATTCCCCACAGGTATGACAATTAATTCGGGACCCCCGGGACACAAGCCGCTTGTTGCCTAATACGATATCGTATTACGAGATCGCAGGGTGATAAGCGATCGGACACATGTTTTGCCAATGAGGTTGTAGAGTCGGCTGGGCGTGTCCCTAGCGTGCGTAGGATTGAACACATAGTCTCGACAGCCTGGACACGTGGCATCTGAATTATGGTCAACCGCTGACATTCAAACCACTAAGCAACTAAACCCTGAACACATTAGAAGTCACGGGCAAGACATGGGGCAAATAGTTAAGAAATAGTTGATATGCAGAATGCGAGAAAGTGAGAGGAGGGAGGCTGGGAGTTTCAAAAATAGTGGAGTAAGTAGGTCCTCATAGCAGAATAAGCTACACAACATTTGAAAACCTTTGAGAAGGATCATGACCGCTGCAATGCTGATATCTCTAGTCATGCGCACTCCAACTACGAGCCAACTGTTTGGGTGCAAAGTTTGCTGGGATCAGCAGCACAGATGGAGAGAGACAAACTAATGTACAATGAGACACGTGGAACCTAGGGGGGTCATCAGAGGCCTAAAGCATACATACAACATATATAATATATCTAAACCATGACATGCCATGCTATGCTGCACCATGCCATGCCATACCAATATACTATGCAGGTAGGTACAAACCATACCATGCTATGCTACACCATGCCATACCACACTATTATAACATTGTATCATGCATGCTGTAATACACCATACCATGCCATGCTACACTGCACCATGCCATAGCACAGCATACTACCATGCTAACATGCATGTAGGTTTTAACCATACCATGCCATGCTACACCATGCCATACCACACCAATATACCTTTGTATCATGCATGCTGGTATAAACCATAACATGCCATGCTATGCTGCACCATGACAGACCATACCATTATACCATGCTATGCCACACCATGGTATACCACAACATACTACCAAGTTACCATGCATGCAGGTATAAACCATAACATGCTATGCTACGCTGCACCATGTCATACCATATCAATATACCATGCATGTAGGTACAAATCATACCATGCTATGCTACCCCATACCATATGACCATATGATATTGTTGTGGTGTGGTGTGGTATGGTGTGGTGTGGTGTGGTGAGGTGTGGTGTGGTGTGGTGTGGTGTGGTGTGATGTGGTTTGGTGTGGTGTGGTATGGTGTGGTGTGGTGTGGTGTGTGTGGTTTGATGTGGTGTGGTGTGGTGTGGTGTGGTGAGGCGTGGTATGGCATGGTGTAGGCTTTGTGTTGTGTTGTGTTGTGCTGTGTTGTGGTAAGGTGTGATGTGGTAAGGTTTGGTGTGGTGTGGTGAGGTGTGGTGTGGTGTGGTGTGGTGTGGTGTGGTGTGGTGTGGTGTGGTATGGTGTGGTGTGGTGTGGTGTGGAATGGTGTGGTGTGGTGAGGCGTAGTGTGGTTTGGTGTGATGTGGTGTGGTATGGTGTGGCGTGGCGTATCATGTCGTGTTGTTTTGTGTCAATTTGTGTCGTTTTGTGTCGAGGTATGGTATGGTGTGGTGTGGTGCGGTGTGGTATGGTGTGGTGTAGTGTGTGGTGTGGCGTGGTGTGGTGTGGTGTGGTGTGGTGCGGTGAGGTGCGGTGTGGTATGGTGTGGTGTGGTGTGGTGTGGTGTGGTGTGGTGTGGTGTGGTGGCGGTGCGGTGTGGTGTGGTAAGGTGTGGTGTGGTGTGGTGTGGTGTGGTGTGTGGTGAAGTGTGTGGTGTGGTGTGGTGTGGTGTGGTATGGTGTGGTGTGGGTGTGGTGTGGTGTGGTGTGGGTGTGGTGTGGTGTGGTGTGGTGAAGCGAGGTGTGGTGAGGCGTGGTGTGGTTTGGTGTGATGTGGTGTGGTATGGTGTGGCGTGGCGTATCATGTCGTGTTGTTTTGTGTCGATTTGTGTTGTTTTGTGTCGTGGTATGGTATGGTGTGGTGTGGTGCGGTGTGGTGTGGTGTTGTGTAGTGTGTGGTGTGGCGTGGTGTGGTGTGGTGTGGTGTGGTGTGGTGTGTGTGTGTGTGTGTGGTGTGTGTGTGTTGTGTGGTGTGGTGTGGTGAGGTGTGGTGTGGTGTGGTGAGGTGTGGTGTGGTGTGGTGTGGTGAGGTGTGGTGTGGTGAGGTGTGGTGTGGTGTGGTGTGGTGTGGTGTGGCGTGGCGTGGCTTGGTGTGTAGTGTGGTGTGGTGTGGTGTGGTGTGGTGTGGTGTGGTGTGGTGTGGTGTGGTCTGGCGTGGTGTGGTGTGGTGAGGCGTTGTGTGGTTTGAGGTGGTGTGGAGTGGTGTGGTGTGGCGTGGTGTATCATTTCGTGCTGTTTTGTGTCGATTTGTGTCGTTTTATGTCGTGGTATGGTATGGTGTGGTACGGTGTATTGGGGTGCGGTGTGTGGTGTGGTGTGGTGTGAGGTGTGGTGTAGTGTGGTGTGTGGTGAGGTGTGGTGTGGTGTGGTGTGGTGAGGTGTGGTGTGGTGTGGTGTGGTGTGGTGTGGTGAGGTATGGTGTGGTGTGGTGTGGTGTGGTGTGGTGTGGTGTGGTGTGGTGCTGTGTGGTGTGGTGTGGTGTGGTGTAGTGTGTGGTGTGGCGTGGTGTGGTGTGGTGTTTGGTGTGGTGTGGTGTGGTGTGGTGTGTTGTGGTCTGTGTGGTGTGGTGTGGTGAGGTGTGGTGTGCTGTGGTGTGGTGTGGTGTGGTGTGGTATGGTGAGGCGTGGTGTGGTGTGGTGCTGTGTGGTGTGGTGTGGTGTGGTGTGGTGTGGTGCGGTTTAATGTGGTGTGGTGTGGTGTGGTGTGGTGAGGCGTGGTGTGGCGTGGTGTAGGCTGTGTGGTGTGGTGTGGTGAGGTGTGGTAAGGTCTGATGTGGTAAGGTTTGGTGTGGTGTGGTGTGGTGTGGTGTGGTGTGGTGTGGTGTGGTGTGGCTTATCATGTCATGTTGTTTTGTGTCGATTTGTGTCATTTTATGTTGTGGTATGGTATGGTGTGGTACGGTGTATTGTGGTGCGGTGTGTGGTGTGGTGTGGTGTGGTGTGGTGTGGTGTGGTGAGGTGTGGTGTGGTGAGGCGTGGTGTGGTGTGGTGCTGTGTGGTGTGGTGTGTGTGTTGTGTGTGGTGTGGTGTGGTGTGGTGCGGTTTGGTGTGGTGTGGTGTGGTGCGGTGTGATGTGGTGTGGTGTCATGAGGCGTGGTGTGGCGTGGTGTAGGCTGTGTGGTGTGGTGTGGTGTGGTGTGGTGTGGTGTGGTGTGGTGTGATGTGGTAAGGTTTGGTGTGGAGTGGTGTAGTGTGGTGAGGCGTGGTGTAATTTGGTGTGGTTTGATGTGCTGTGGTGTGGTGTGGTGTGGCGTGGCGTATCATGTCGTGTTGTTTTGTGTTGATTTGTGTCGTTGTGTGTCGGGTATGGTATGGTGTGGTGCGGTGTGGTATGGTGTGGTGTAGTGTGTGGTGTGGCGTGGTGTGGTGTGGTGTGTGGTGTGTGGTGTGATATGGTGTGGTGTGGTGTGGTGTGGTGTGGTGTGGTGAGGTGTGGTGTGGTGTGGTGTGGTGTGGTGTGGTGTGTGGTGTGGTGTGTGTATGTGTGGTGTGGTGTGGTGTGGTGTGGTGTGGTGTGGTGCTGTGTGGTGAGGTGCGGTTTGGTGTGGTGTGGTGTGGTGTGGTGTGGTGTGGTTTGGTGTGGAGTGGTGAGGTGTGGTGTGGTGTGGTGTGGTGAGGTGTGGTGAGGTGTGGTGTGGTGTGGTGTGGCGTGGCGTGGTGTGTAGTGTGGTGT
>JAJSRW010001658.1:0-10000 GCA_022414725.1 Microglena sp. YARC | reverse complement strand
TGCCACACAGCACTGTGCACGCACATACACACACATCTGGCTATCCATGCACTTCCACACAGCACTGCGCAAGCACATACACACACATCCGGCTACCTAGGACTGCACACAGCACTGCACACGCACACAACACACACATAGCTGGCTATACATGCACTTCCACACAGCACTGTGCAAGCACATACACACACATCTGGCTACCCTGCACTGCACGCAGCACTGTGGACACACATACACACACATCTGGCTATCCATGCACTGCCACACAGCACTGTGCATGCACATACACACACATGAGGCTATCCATGCACTGCCACCAGCACTGCGCACGCACATACACACACATCTGGCTATCCATGCACTTCCACACAGCACTGTGCACGCACATGCACACACATCTGGCTATCGAAGCACTGCTGCACAGCACTGTGCATGCACATACACACACATCTGGCTATTCTGGCACTGCCACACAGCACTGTGCACGCAAATGCACGCACATATGGCCATCCATCCATGCACTACAAGACAAACCCATGCAAATACAAACACACTCAAATACACACGCATGCACACACAAAACAAATTGGCTATACATGCACTGCCACACAGCACTGTGCACGCACATACGCAAACATCTGGCTATCCAAGCACTACAAGACAACCCCATGCACACACAAAAACACCCCGACACTCACGCATGGAAACACACAAATGAACAACTGGCTGCACATGCACTGTCACACAGCATTGTTCATAACCATATACACACACCTGGCCATCCATGCACTATAAGACAACCCAGGCACATGCACACACAAGTGGCTACACATGCACTGCCACAAAGATCTGTTTCCGTACATAGATACAGATACCTGGCCATCCATGCACTACAAGACAATCCCATCGACACACACAACCCAATCAGACACTCACCCTTACGCACACCAGGCCATCCATGCACTACACGACAACCCCATGCAAACATTCACACATACCCAAACACTTACACACGCACACACAAGGGGCTACGCATGCACTGCCACCCGAAGCAGGGAACCCATCTGTCTTCCTTTCCATTTAGACCGCTATGCTGCAACATGCCATACTATATCAATATACCATGCATGTAGGTACACACCATACAATGCTATGTTACACCATTCCATACCACACCATTCTACCATTGTACAATGCATGTTGGTATAAACCATAACAAACCATGCTATGTTGCACCATGCCATACCATACTAATATACCATGCATGTATATACAAACCATACCATGCTATGCTAACCATGCCATTACCACACCATACTACCCATTGTACAATTCATGCATGCATGGCATGTATAGACCATTACATGCTATGTTTCACCTTGCCATACTACACCAATAAACCGTGTATGTAGGTACAAAATCATACCATGCTGTGCTACACCATGACGGCTGGCGAGTGAAGGAAGGGTGTGGGCAATGGGAGCAAGCCCAGGCCAGGATAAATCTGGGCGGGAGTGGGAGGAAAGGTTGACAGGTCCGGGGTGGACGCTGGCGTGGGGTATAGGGGCGGAGAGGATGGGAATATGGGATTGGAGTGGGGGGGTGTAAGAAGTGGGTAGAAGTGGGAAGGGAAGTGTCTAGAGGTCTGAACTCGGACGTGGACGTGATTAAGTTCAATGCGGCCTAACCCCCGTGCGATTGGGAGTGCATGTTAAGCATTGAACATGGTGTGTGGGTGTGGGTGGGATACCTGGTGGAGGCGGAAGGGGAGACAGGCGAACGCCGGGATTGTGAATTGAGCGGGATTGGGGAGCTGATCTGGAAGGAGATTTTAACGGGAAGGAGAATTGTCGGAGGCGGCAGCAAGCAGGGCAGAGTGAGGCGAAAATTCGTCGTGATCAGCAGCAAGCAGAGGCAGGCGAAGGGAAGACAGGCTAACGTCGGTATTGAGAATTGATCGGGGATCGACAATTGATCGGGATTGAGAATTGATCGGAATTGAGATCGCGACCAGGAGCAGGTGATGATGATTGCGGATGTAGTGGGGGGCCGGTGGGGGGGGGCCGTCGACAGTCTGGCAGTGGCAGACTTGCAGTGTGGCAGCATCGCAGTGGCACGCCAGTGGGACCAAGGCGAATTGTTCAGGACACTGCGTCTCCGTCGTCGAAGGAACGTCGAAGGGTCCGTTGCGTCGCAGATGCAGCTTCAGTAGGTTGGCTGCGTCTCACTTGAATGCCATGCGGTCCTCTGCGTCCGATTCCGTCCCATTGCTGACGGCCTCGGAAGTGCCCATGCGAACGTTTGTACCTCCATGGTTTACAGCACGAAGGTCGCAAGTGCGTGGATGGATTTGTATTCGTCTTCCATGAGTTGTTCATTGTGCAAGTTGCAAGGCTGGAACATGAACATGAAGAGAATTATGAGTACCTTAGTAATTGGCGTGGCTTGATTTCCAACCTGGCCACCCACGCCTGTGCCCCACGCACGGCCGCTGCGGCTGAGTTGTTAAGACGTGCTAATAATAGCTCAAGTGCCCTAGGGGATGTTTCGTCCATTTTGATGCTTACATGTTTCGCCTCGATTTTTTGACGACGATTCCAGTTTTCCCAAACCTATGTATGCGCACATGATTGGATGGTACGAATTTTGAAATGTTACAAATGTTACCCAATATTTGTCGCTTTTGGCCCAAAAAGCACAAACCTTAGCTCCTTTTCTTGAATTGCGATGCTCATATGTGGTCTCGTGAGAAATATCTCCGGTATCAATAAGGTCTTTAAAATTCGGGATTTGTATATATTGTGTAATGTTTCGTTTTTTGTGTGTTTTGAAAGTGAAACCTGAAAAGTAGGATTGTGACGGACACACACTCACACACACACAACACACATTTTAATTTTTTTCATTCGGGGACAGGCTAATCAATTTGGTTTGTCACGGATACAAAGAATAAAGGGCGCCTGAGGCGCGGCCCCGAATGAAAATGTTTTAAATAATCTGTAATTTAATTAAAAATTGTTAATTGTATACATTTTATTATTGTATAATTGTTTAATTAAATAAATATTTGTATTCATTAATGAATAATAAGATTAAAATGAATTAATCAATTATGTTAAAATTGTTTGATTAATTATAAGTTATTAATTAATTGATTAATTAAATAATTAATTAAATTATATTTAATTAATTTGTCAATTAAATTCTAATTGTATGAATTAGTTGAATGAATTAATTAATTAATTAAAATTGATTTAATTAATTTGATATATCAAAATTGTGTTGGTATTGACTTGATTTATGAATGCATTTGAATTGATTTGAATTGCATTCATTTGAATTCAATATATTTGGATTTAGTTTGAATTGAATCGATGGATGTAGCTTCATCTTACTACGACAATTGACATTTTGTAGGGGTTTTAAATTTGAAGAGGGTAATTAAACGTGGCCTGGAACTGTCTTGTAGATGGATCTTTATTGCAAGCAGTTGATGCACAGGAAATGTAACCAATTAGAGGTATAGTTTGAATTTGGTTCATTTGGTCAGCTGCATACAAGGCTTGATGTGGCTTCATTCCCCACATTTTATGGCAATTCATTCGGGACCACCAGGACACAAGCCGCTTGTTGCCTATATACAACATCGTATTACGATTTCGCAGTGTGAATTTGCGGTCGGACACGTGTTTTTGCCAATGAGGTTGTAAGAGTCGCTGGGCGTGTCCCTGGTGTGCGTAGGATTGAACACATAATCGTCTAGACAGCCTGGACACGTGGCATCTGAATTATGGTCAACGCTGGCATTCAAACCACTAAGCAAGTAAACCTGAACACATTAGAAGTCACGCGCAGGACATGGGGCAAATAGTCGAGAAAACAGTTTGATATGCAGAATGCGAGAGAAGTGAGAGGAGGAAGGCTGGGAAGTTTCAAAAGTAGTGGAGTAAGTAGGCTTCCTAATAGCAGAATAAGCTAGCGCACAACATTTGAAAACTTTTGAGAAGGATCATGACTGCCGCTGCAATGCTGATATCTCTAGTCCATGCGCACTCCAATCTACGAGCCTTAATGTTTGGGTGCAGAGTTTGCCTGGATCAACAGCAGAGATGGAGAGAGACAAACTAATGTACAATGAGACACGTGGAACCTAGGGGGTCATCAGAGAGGCCGTTTAAAGCATACATACTACATATATATAATATATATAAACCATGACATGCCATGCCATGGTGCACCAAGCCATGCCATACAATATACTATGCAGGTAAGGTAACAAACATCATGCTATGCTACCCATGCAATACCACACCATTAGACATAGTATCATGCATGCTTTTGAATACACCATACATCATGCCATGCTATACCTACACCATGCATAGCACACCCTACTACCATGCTAACATGCATGTATAGGTTTAAAACCATACCACATGCATGCTACACCATGCCCACACCAATATACCTTTGTATCAATGCATGTTGGTATACGCCATAACATGCCATGCTATGCTGCACATGAGAGACCATATACCATATTACTGCATAGCACACCATGTTATAAACGACACCATACTACCAAATACTATGCATGCAGGTATAAACCATAACATGCCATGCTTACTCTGCACGTGTCATACATATCAAGTTAACCATGCATGTAGGTACAAATCATACCATGCTATGCTACCCCATACCATATGACACCATTATGTGTGGTATGATGTGTAGTGTTGAGGTAGTGTTTTGGTGTGTTTTGGTGTGATTTTGGTGTGTTTTGGTGCGTTATGTTGTGTTGTGCTTGTGTTTGTGGCGAGTTGCGTTGTGGTGTGGTGATTATTTGTTTGTGTGCTTGTGTGTGGCATGTCATGTTGTGTCATGGGTGTGGTGTGTTGTGGCTGTGGTGTGTAGCGTGGTGAGGTGTGGTGTGTGGTGTGTGGTGTGGGAGGGGTGTGGTGAGTGCGTGTGGGTGGTGGTGTGGTGTAATGGTGTGGCGTATGTGTAGTGAGTTGGTGTGGGTGTGTGGCGTGGTGTGGTGAAGTGTGTGTGGTTGTGTGTAATGTGGTGTGTGAGATCGTGTGTGTGGTGATGTGGGGGTGAGCGTGAAGTGTGGGTTGTGTGTGGGTGATGTTGGTTGGGTGGTTCGCTGTGGGAGGTTGGTGAGGCGTGTGTCGCGAGGTAAGGTTGTGGTGGTGTGGTGTGGTTGGGTATGTGATGTGGTGAGGCGTGGGGTGGCATGGTTGTGGTGTGGTGTGGTGTGGTAGTGTGGTGAGGTGTGGTGTGGTGTGGTGTAGGTGTGTTCGTGGGTTGAGGCGTGGGTGGGTGTGGTGTGGGTGTGATGTTGTGTGGTGTGGCTGTGTGTTGGTGTGTGTGGTGTGGTGCGGCGTATCATGTCGTGTGTGTGTGTTGCTCATTGTGTTTTGTGGGGTGTTGGTGGTGTGTTGTGTTGTGTTTGTTGTGTGTGGTGAGGTGTGGTGTGGTGTGGTGTGGTGAGCGGTGGCGTGGCATGGCGCATGGTGTGTTGTGGTGGTGTGGATGCGTGTGTGGTGTGTTGAGGTATGTGTGGTGTGGCTGTGGTGTGGTGTGGTTGAGGAGTGGTGTCCGCGGCGAGGTGTTAGGCTGTGTGTGGTGGTAATAAGTGTGTGGTGTGTGTGGTGTGGTGTGTTGTGGTGTGGTGTGGATGAGGCGTGGGTATGGTTGGGTTTCAGTCGTGGTGTGGTTGTGGTGTGTGTTGGTGGTGTGGTGTGTGTGGTGTGGTGTGGTGTGGTGTGGTGGTGAGGCGAGTGTAGGTTGTGTGTGGTGTGGGTGTGTGGTGTGTGATGTGGTGAGGCGTGGCGTGCGTGGTGTGGGTTGAGGGTGGTGTGGTGTGTGTGGTGTGGTGTGGATTGGTGGTTGGTGGTGTTTGAGGCGTGGAATGTGTGGTGCAGTGTGGTGGAGTGTGTTGTGTGTTGTGTGGTGTGGTGTGGTGTGGGTGAGGCGTGGTGTGGCGAGGGTGTGGTGTGCTGTTGTGCGAGGCGTAGGTGTGGTGTGGTGTGGTGTGGTGTTGGTGTGATGTGGTGAGTGCGTGCGTGGAGTTGGTGTGTGAGTGGTGGTCCGTGCTGTGTGTTGTGGTGTTTGGTGTTTGTGTGTTGAGGTTGTGTGTGTGTAATTGGCTGGTGGGTGCGTGCTTGGTGAGGCGTGTGTGGCGAGGTGTAAGCTGTGTGGTGTGTAGTGTGGTGTTGGTGTGTTCGTGGTTGTTGTGATGGTGTGGTGGCGTGTGTGCGAGGTGTAGGCGTGGCGTGTGACGTGGTGTGGTGTGGTGATTGTGTTTGTGGTGTGGTGGTGTGTGTGTTGTGTGTGTGTGTGAGGTGTGGTGAGTGTGGCGTGGGTGTGCGGTGTGTGTGTTGTATGTGTGGCATGGTTGTGTATGTGGTTGTGTGTTTTGTTGTTGTTGTCGTTGAGCCGTGGTGTGGCGAGTGGTGTTGTGTAAGTGTGGTTGTGTTGGTGTGGTGTGTGGTGTGTGTTACGGTGCTGGTGTGTGTGAGTGTGTTTGGTGTAGGGTGTGGTGTCTGGTGGTGTGTGAGGCGTGGTGTGGTGCGAGGTGTAGGCTGTGTGGTGTGTGTGGTGGTGGTGGGAGTGTAGCTGTGTGTGGTGGTGTGGTGTGGTGTGTGTGTGGTGTGGTGAGAGTGGCGTGGCGGGCGTGGTGTGGGTGGTGCTGTGGTTGTGCTGAGAGGTGTATGCGTGCAGGTGAGTGTGGTGTGGTGTGGTGTGGTGTGGGAGGCGTGTGGTGGCAGGTGTTAGGTTGTGTGGTGTGGTAAGTGTGGTGTGGTGTGTTGGTGGTGTGGTGTGGTGAGGGTGGAGTCGGCGTGGGTGAGTGTGTGGTGTGGTGTGGTGTGGTGTGGTGTGGTGGTGGCGTGTGTGTGTGATGTGGTGTGTGTGGTGTGGTGTGGTGTGGTGTGGTGTGGCTGTGGTGAGCGCGTGGTGTGCGAGGTGTAGTTGTTGTGTGTGGTAAGGTGATGGTGTGGTTGTGGTTGTGGGTTGGGGTGGTGTGGTGTGTGGTGTGGTGAGGCGTGGAGTGGTGTATGTGTGGTGTGGCGTGAGGTGTGGTGTGGTGTTGGTGTGGAATGGTGTGGTGTGGTGTGATGTGGTGTTGTGTTTGGTGTCGTCTGAGGGTGGTTGGTGAGAGGTGCAGTGTGGGGATTTGTGGTGTGGTGTGTGTGGTTGTGGTGGAGACGTGGTGTGGGCGAGGTGTAGGCTGTGTGGTGTGGGTGTGGTGTGGTGTGGTGTGTGTGGGTGTGGTTGGTGATGTGTGGTGTGGTGAGGCGTGGTTGGCGAGTGTAGCGCTGTGTGGTGTGTGTGGTGTGGTGTGGTGGTGGTGTGGTGTGGTGTGGTGTGGTGTGGTGAGGCGTGTATGGTGGCGGTGCAGTGTGGTGTGTGTGGTGTGGTGTGGTGTGGTGAGGCCGTGAAGTGTGGCGAGGTGTAGGCTGTGTGGTGTTTGGTAAGGTTGGTGTGGTGTGGTGTGGTAGGGTGTGGATTTGGGTCGTTTTGTGTTGTGGTAAGGTGTGGTAGGTGTGGTGTGGTGTGGTGTGGTGTGGTGTGGTGTGGTGTGGTGTGGCTTGTGTGGTGTGGTTTGGTGTGTTGATGTTTGTGTTGTGTTGTGTGTGTTGTGTTGTGGTGTGGTGATTGCGCTGGCATATTATGTCGTGTTGTTTTGTCGATTTGTGTCATTTTTGTGATCATAGTATGTGTGTGTGGTCCTGCTGTGGTGTGGTTTGTGGTGTTTGTTTTTGTGTTGTGAAGATGTTGTGTTGCGTGTTGTGGTGAGAGTGGTGTGGTGTGGTGTGGTGTGGTGAGTGTGGTGGTGGTGTGGTGTGGTGTGCGTTGTTGTGTTGTTGTGTTGTGCTGTGTGGTGTGGTGGGTGTGGGTGGTGTGGTGTGGTATGGTGGTGGTGTGGTGAGTGTGGTGTGGTGTGGTGTGGTGTGGTGTGGTGTTGCGTAGCGGTTGTCGTGTTGTTTTTGTGTTCAATTTGGTCATTTAGTGTCATAGTATGGTGTGGTGTGGTCTGTGTGGTGTGTGTGGTGTGGTGTGGTGAGGTGTGGTGCGGTGTTTGTGTGGTGTGGTTGTGGTGTGGTGTGGTGTGGGCTGTGGGGTGGTGCGGCGTGGCCGTGGCGTGGTTAAGTGGTGTGGCAGTGGTGTGGTGTGGTGTGGTGTGGTGTGGGTGGTGTTGGTTGTGTTGTGTGGTGTGGGTGTGGTATGTGTAGTGTGGTGGTGGTGTGGTTGGTGTGGTGTGGTTAGTGTGGCTTGGTGTGGTGTGGTGTGGTTTTGGTGTGTTTGTGGTTGGTGATTGCGTGTTGTGTTGTGTTATGTTGTGTTGTGTGTGTGTGTTATTGGTGGACATTATCATTGTTTGTTTTTCATGTCGCTTTGTGGTCATTTTGGTGTTTTTCATAAGGAAGTGGTGAGGCTGTGGTTCCTGTGGTTGTGTGGTTGTGTGGTGTTGTGTTGTGTTGTGGTGTTGTGGTGTGGTGTGGTGTGGTTGTGTGTGTGCGGTGTGGGGGTGTTAGGTGTGGTCGGTGTTGGTGTGGTGTGGGTGCGGTGTTGTGTTGTGTGTGGTGTGGTTGTGTGTTGGTAGTGGTGTGGTGGTGTGGCGTGGGTATCATGTCGTTTGTTCTTGTGTCGATTTGTGTTATTTTTGTGTGCATAGTATGGTTGGTGTGGTCCTGTGGTGGTGTGGTGGGTGTGATGTGGTGTGGTGTGGTATGTGTGGTGTGGCGTGCGTGGTTGGTGTGGTGTGGTGTGTGTGGTGTGGTGTGGTGGTGGTGTGTGTGGTCGGATGGTGTGGCGAGGTGAGGCTGTGTGGTGTGGTAAGGTGTGGGTGAGGTTGTGGTGTGGTGTGTTGGTGTGGTGGTGGTGTGTGTGGTTGTGTGGTGTGTGGTGTGTCGGTGGGTGTTGGGAGGTGTGTGTGGTGTGGTGTAATTGTGGTGTGGTGTGGGTGAGGTGTGGTTTGAGGTGTGGTGTGGTGTGGTGTGGTGTGGGTGTGTCTGTGTGTGTGGTGTGGTGTGGTGTGGTATGGTAGTGGTGTGGTGTGGTGTGGTGTTGCGTGCGTATCATGATGTGTTGTTTTTGTCGATTTGTTGTATTTTGTGATAGTGATGGTGTGGTTGTGGTTGTGTGGTGTGGGTGTGTGTGGTGTGTGTGTGTGGTGGTGGTGAGGTGTGTGTGGTGTGTGTGGTTGTGGTGTCTGTGTGGTGTGGTATGTGTGTGGTGTGGCGTGGCGTGGCGGGTTTCGGTGTGGTGTGAGATGGTGTGGTGATGGTGTGGTGTGGTGTGGTGTGGGTTGTGTGGTGTGTGTGTGTGTTGGTGTAAGTGTGTGTGGTGTGGGTCTGTGTGGTGTGTGTGGTGTGGGCGGTGTGGTGTTGGTGTGTGAGGCGTGTGTGCGAGGTGTAGGCCTGTGTGGTGTGGTAAGGTTGGTGTGGTGTGGTGTGGTATGGTGTGGTGATGGTTGGTGTGGTGTGGTGTGATTGTGGTGTGGTGTGGTGTTGGTGTGTGGTTGTGGTTGTGTGGTGTGGTGCTGGTGTGCTGTGGGTGGGTGTGGTATGGTGTGTGGTGGTGTGGGGTGGTGTGGTGTTGGCGTGCGTACTCATGTCGTGTGTTTTGTGTCGAATTGTGCTCCATATTTGTGTACATAGTAATGGTGTGTGTGGTCTGTGTGGTGTGGTGTGTGGTGTTGTGTTGTGTTGCTGTTGTGTTGTGTAGTGTGATGTGGTGTGGTGAGGTGTGGTGTGGTGTGAGGTTTGGTGTGGTGTGGTGTGGTGTGGTGTGGTGCGGTGTTGTGTGTGTGTGGTGTGGTTTGGGTGGTGTGACTGTGGTGTGGTTGTGGTATGGTGTGGGGTGGTGTGGTTATGTGGTTGGGTGAGGTTGGTGTGGTGTGGCTCCCCCCATTGGTATGGGTGTGTTGTGTGGTGTGGTGTGTGTGTTGCTGGTGTGGTGTGGTGTGGTGGTGGTGTGGTGAGTTGTG
>JAJSRW010001657.1:0-24380 GCA_022414725.1 Microglena sp. YARC | reverse complement strand
TCTGAGAGGGACCAAGGTGTTCAATCTCTGCAAGTGCTGCTAATTCTTCCTGCATAAGCCAGTTTTCATTCTTTTTAGCTTGGCGGGACTAGAAGAGGGCTTCTTTCTCATTTTTTGGGGTATGATAAATTGTCTGCAGCTAGGAATGCTAGAAGTTTAGGTGTAGTGTCGTGTCTCTTGCCAGATCTTCTAGGCTCCAAACTTAGGGATGGGGTGTCTACTTCTGGTGGTGGCAGGGAATGTCAGGGGCTTGGAGGGTTTGTAGCGGCTCCTGTGTGGTGGAGGTGGGTGTTAGGGGGATCTACAGTTTCCCTTGAGGGGAATGTGTTCATCTCCTTGTTCAACAGTTTGCGTTATTTGGGTCTGTACTGGGCTGCTGGTGTGAGTTTGGATGCTGGTGTTGTGAAGGACTAGAATTGCTATACTGTATCAGGGTTAGAAGAAAGATTGTCTGGGAAAGGCCCCCACCACTTTGTGGGTTGGCTTGATACCTAGCCTTGTCTGGCTAGAATGTAGTTCTCTTTCTTTGGAGTTCAGATGGAAGTGCAGGGTAGTGCGGTACAGGTGGAGATAGTAATCATCCTTATCCCAACTTTCAACTGGATGTCCCATCTTCATAGGTTTCTTAGTAACCACCAGCATCTGCACCTGCCGGAATCCTTTTTGAACCTGCCAGATTTTCAAATTCATTGAAAAGTTTGTCTCTGGCGTCAAAAGTTTTGTGTGAGGAGTCTTACCACTCTGTTAGGCTTTTTCTTGAATCTGGAGTATCCAATGACAGTCTGCGTAATTTTGGCTGAGTGAGAACTGAAAGCTCTTGACTTAGTGCCGGACATAAACATATGCTGTGCAGCAATGGTCCTGAGGTGATCTATCTTAGGCTTCGGTGCCATGAACAGTTCATAGGGTGTTTTGTTGGATTCAGAGGTAGGGAGAGGTTCCTGAGGATGCTTTGCATTTTCGACCATTTCTGCCCAGTACCTTTGGGGAATTTGGATGAAAGAGGAGGGCTGTGGATACTTTCATGCAAAGTTATCTGTTAAAGGCCTTCTGCTGCACCATGCATGCCGGTGGATGGTTGCCTGGGACTGTGAGTGAGGCGTGATTCCTTTTCTTTTGCACCAGTTTTGAAATCTGTTGCCAAATGTATTCTGATCCATTTGTCACAGAAAATGGTCCAATTTTGTTCTGGGTGAGAAACTCATACCATACCGTTCGAGCTCCCAGTTGATGGTAGCACTGGCTACTGCATCTTTAGTTTTGTGGAATGTTAAAAATGAGGTATTGGAGAAAATCATCTAGAATGCCTTGGGAAGTAGAGGGCTTTCCATTGAGGCTAGGTATTTTCATCTTTCCACTCAGGTCAATGTGGATTATGCCCATGGGTCTGGTAGCTCTGCTGTGAATTGTGCGGTAGGGTTCTTGTCCATTTTAGAGAGAATTGCTGATCTCACAGGTTTGCTTCTCATTTTGTTGAATGCAGATGGGTGATGTCGTTTCCAATGACCATATCTCTTAAGCCAATTCTCCATGCTAAAGAACTGTAGGCTAGATGTCCTTAGTCTGACGTGTTGGAGTTCAGCCTGTCTAGGGGTTTTCTAGAGACGCTGCCAGGGCTACAGTGTAGTGTTACTTACTTCTGATCCTCTGATCAGTTGTAGAATCATGTTTGGACTAAGGGACTAGGTAGAGGTTTACGTTTCTTTGGTCCTGAGATGCATGAACTTGTTGTTGATGGTCATGGTGCCTTTCTTGAGAGTTGAATTTGATTTCCATGTTGGGTACATTTTTGATAGCGATGCCCATGGAGAAACAAGTTGGGAGTACTCTTGTTCTAATGTTCAGGTGGACCATTAGGAGGTTTTGCTTGAAGTTTTCCATTTTCTCCTTCTTGATTGCAGGGCTGTTGCCCAAGACTTTGTAATGTAGGGTTATGGCCAGAGGCAGTGAGGACTTTATAGGATTTATGCTGTCCTTGATGCGTACCAGGAAGCTGGGAATCACAAATCCCCAGTTCATGTGTGAGTGGCCACCTGTGTCCAGTTATCAATTTCTGTATATGCTACGCGGTATGTTTGGTTGCATTCAGAGCATTAGTGAGTACTGGATGGTGTTGTCTGCGCTGTGGTGTTGCTTTGATGAGGACTTTGTGCTGGTGTTTTTAAGAGGCTGTAGGTGAGTCTTATCCTTGGGCTTGTGGTAGGTGTCTTTTTTCGTCCAGCCATGGAATAGCCAAGGATCGTGTAAGGGTCCTTGACGTTCTGAAGTAAAACCAGTCTGCATAAACATCTTTGAGCCAGTACATTAGTCTATCTAGTAGGAACATGTGGGATTTACAGTACTGTACTCTGAGTGCAGGGACATGCTGCTGCAAGATGTAGACTTTAAAATCTGTATTTAATTTTAGAGTAGGGGCAGAATCTATACTCTCTTCCCCATCCACCTTATATCCTGAGAGATGTCATGCAGGCCAATGGTGGAAGCCGTAGCGTTGGAATGCCGACGGTGCATCGTTGAGCAAGGCTGGGATGATCCAGGGTAGAAGGGGGGGGGGGGGGGGGGTACAGTTTGCTTGCTGGGCCGACGGGTGAGGAGCTGAGTTGCGGAAGGGGAGCAGAGGGGAATGATGGGTAGACGCAGTGGGGGTGGGGTGGGGGGTAGGGGTGGGGGGTGCGGTGGTGGGGGGGCTGGTGTTCCAGCGGGAGTGCCTAGCAATCAGAGAAGATTCTGCAACTGAGATCCTTTTTCCTTCTTTTTATGCGGCGGGCAACTGTAGAAGGCAACTGCAGCAGTGCGACGGGAGCTCGGGATCTACGGAACAGGTAACAGGCTGATGCGCCTCAAGTCTGTTGCAGTGGAACACGTTGCGGCGTTGATGTAGCACAACTATTAGCCTTCCGGAGTAAGTATGTCTTGAGCCACCTCTTCACAGGAAGGGGCTGGAGCGTGGGCTTTAACAATCGATTTATAAGCATGTCAGGCGGACATGCAGGTATAAGAGGAAAAGGCGACAGTAGTACCTCAGGGTGACTGCGCCTTTTTTGGTAGGCTGCCCGGCCCTGGCAGGCAGAGCAACAACTACGGAAGCCTCCAGCCAGAGGGCCTGGAGCACTAGGACACACTAGCTGGACCGGGGAGAACCGTCTATAACAGCCGCCCAGGCCACAGGCTAGCTGTGCCTACACGTGTCTTGCAAGATTCTTGCAGCGCGCTCTCCCTCTTTCATATAAGCCACACTTTTTTGCGTCTTTAATCATCTTTTCTCTTCAGTCCTCTACAGTGTAATACCCTAGATTGAAAGGTTATTCGCCCATGACGCCTTCCGAAGACGGACGCCACTGACGCCCGCATCAAGGTGACAGTTTATTCCTCTGACTTCTCCGAAGGCTTGAGTACTGCTTTAGGCCCTTGGCATTTGCTACGTTACCTGTGAGGAATTCTACTCCTGCGCTGCCTTTAGAACCTACTGCCCAAAACCACCAAACTTGTCTTGCCGCTGCGTTCAAGACGCCCACGTAGACGCACCAGTCTTTGCCAGTCACCTTAGAATCTCTGACGTGGTAGTTGAATACTCATTAGTTCCCCATAACAGCGTTGAACAATCCTTCAAGATTGTTGATGCCTGGAGACATCGACACTTGCCACCATCCAGCCAGTAACTCCTGTACTATTCCCCAAAACCCTTTGCTACATACCACCAATCATTTCTGAACAACCAGGATCCTTTCGGATTCCCCTTCGCTGTCAACACCCTTCTCTGCCCTCCCCATCTTACCCCCGAGCCATCCCACCCGCCACTTTCCCATTAACCCCACCGAACAAGCAAACACGCCAAGACTGGAAAGATCGACAAGGCTTCACACCCGAAATTACCCACAGCGCGTTTATTAACTTGTGTGAAGCGGACAAGAAACCCAAGACCCCAGCGCCGCCGACAAACGACATCAATCCCAGAAAACGCCAAGCCAACCGGCCTTTCATCTTTGATGGAAGGGCCAGGGCTTCCTGGCGACAAGTTCGGCCCCACTCCTCATCCAGCCATCTCCGATCCACTCAAGGCCTGATCGGAGTTTGCCCTTGACGCCGTCCTGCCAAATCCACCCCGAGCGAAAGCCCTGCTACAGGTGATAAATACCCTAATGATTGAGAATTCTTACCGCCGAATGCTGACAATTGCTAATGCAGTTGTTGCTGCTGTGCAGTTCCCACACGGATTTCCATTCGTCTAAGAACTCACGTTAGGATAGGCTTACTCTGGGAAATTACCTGAAAGTATGTCGCAGAACCTATCAACAAAAGCCTCATTGCCAACCAACTGGACGTTGCGTGCCAAAAGTTACAGGTCCTCAAAGCCACCTATGGTTGAGAGAACATTTACACTCAGACCTGGAGACAAGCTACTGTGCGCATTTCCCTGATACACCCTCAGCATAACCACCTATGAGCCCTTGCAGTTCTATTCTTCCAGAAGCTATAGCTATACTCCCCTGCTTCCCAAGTCAATGGAGTCAAGCAACCTACTACCATCCTGCTTTTTCGAGGTCTTATTGTGCAGGACTTCCAACTCGCCCAGAGTACAGTGGATCAGCATCTCTTTTCACCAATTCAAAATCTGCCTGATTTTGCCTCCTTCCAAGCCCAGGATCACCATGTACCGGTCTCTAACCAGATCTCTGACAAACATCTCCCCCGGAGAGACTGAAAATGGGCAGCTGCTTGCTTTCAGGGGAGGAGCCTCCAACCAAGGAAGGCTCGGCATTCCATCTAAACAAGATGGACTGCTGGGAACTGTGGAGGCAATTTGGTCACAACTTCCCTCAACTGCCCAAGTTCTGACATGAACTGGCCACAACAGACCTGCCTCTATTGGACTGCTGCGAGGTCCCCCCACCAACACACCCCTGCCGCCACGAGAGGCAACAAGAGTCCTCCATGCAAGTCCAAATACCCTATAAAGGGGAAAAAAAAACAAAAAACTTCAGAAGCTCCGAGGAGGACCCCAAGAAGATCTGGCAAAACAAGGAGCAGACATTGTTGCACATTGTAGCTGATGCAATCTGCAAAACAACGAGGCCAAGACTGCACATCTGTAGCGATGATCTGCAAACGAAGAGCAGACATGCACAATCGTAGCTGATGATGAATGCTCCACTTTCACAGCCGCTCTACCACAGACAAGAGGTACGAAACACAAAACTTCCCTATTGGCTGTATCCAGCATCAATGCCTATTAACTCGACATCGTTTTCTATGTCTTGGTGACTACTACTGTTATGCTTCCTGTTTAGAACTGATAAGCCGTAGGATAGTAACTGCTTTTCTGTTACTGGGGTAACAGCTTCCTGTAGACTGTGTCATCCTTCCAATTGACACGGTGACAGCTTCCTGTAGCTGCACGTCCCACTGTCACCCTTGGGACACGCGCTGCGTAGCCTGCTACCCTGATTAGGTTCCAGTGCTTCCGCCCCTTCCACCGCTGGTGGTTCTTCATGGGTTCCCAGTCCCCTTTAATTATTCTCCATCTCCGTGTATAGCATTGGCGCAGTTTCTGACCGCTGCCAAGGAATACTGTCCACGCTTTGAAGTGATTAGCTGATAGGTCTATCGCGGTTCATCATTGGTACCATCTTGCTTTTGCATGCATCTTCTGTTAATTGTCCGTTGAGATCGGCACACTGAGGTTGGCATAGCGCACGCCTGTGCGCTCCTTGTGCGCCTCAGGACCCGGGTTAGCCTGCCGCCAGGCCATAGGCAGCTATTGGCTGCTATCGTGTCTTCAGGATGCTTCCCTTGCGAGACTTCCTTTTCTATTATAGGCCGCTGAGTTTGCGGATGAATAAGGCTTATCTGCTCTTCAGTCTTACTGTTTTACATCATCTATCGATCGAAAGTGTTATCGGCCCGGACGCTCACCGGCAGACAGCGCTGTTAACAGCTCAAGAAGCAACGCGGTTTAAGAGCGGCTTACACGAAGGGAGATAATCAGTTAGAATGACAGAGATTAGAATAAGGTTCGCGAGTCTACTAGTAGTTATAGGATACTACGTCACTAGTTATGGTTATTGTTAAGTTAATGGTAAGGACGTCTAGGATGCTCTCGAAGTGCTCGTTCAAATAGTATTAAATATGATGGCCGTGTTGAAAGAGAGGTTCAATCGAATATTGAGTAAGGCAGCCGGCCAGGCGTGCTTGTGCAGAGAGGCAGTACAATGAGTGAAGTACTTTATCTCTCGTGCGTACGCTGTTTACTTATGACCAGATGGTTATTATCAGCATTGAAATAGCGGTCTCTCGCTTTTTTATGTCTTGCGTGGTGACTCCTTGTGTACTCCTAGAACTATCGGTCCTGACAGCTACTATGTCAGTTTTTTTTGACTGCGTCATCGGTTCCTGAACACGCGCTGTCTAGCCTGTACCCCTGAATCAGGTTTCCAGGGCTACCGCCCCCTTTCCTCCACTGGTGCCCCTTAAATATATCTCCGTATTAAGATTGGCGTGCTGCACACACAAAGTCCACTCTCCGGAGTGTTATCCAAGCTGATAGGTTATTAATGAGGGCGTTCTGCTTCCCGGCCGATTTCCATTCTTATGTCACTTTTAAGGCGTATTCTGATTCTTTACAAAGTTCAATCTTATTTGAATTCAAACTATAAGATTTTCGGTCAATATGTTCAAAATTTGACGTGAAATATGCTCAATTCGAGCTCATAGAATGGATATATGAATCTTATGAGCATGAAATTGCCCTATATGTGTTAACAAACTTAGCAAACACCAATTTTACATCTTATTTTTTTTTAATGTAAGGAAAATGTGAAAAACTGTGGCAGTTTACTTATTGACCGGTGTAATATAGAATTTAGCATTTCACGGCTTATGAAAAATAACGTAGTAGTGGTTTATGAATAATTATCATTAAGGTGGGGTACTATGGAAACGTCATTCTCCCTTTTCCTTCATACCCCCCTCCTCACCCCCAACTACCCCCCCTAAAACCCTCTCCACTTCCTTCCTCTTTTCCCATTCAATGTCTACATTTATCTTCCATCCGACTGACACGGCCTCCGTGTCTACGATATGTTTGTCTTCAATGGCTTTGCAAGGCTAAGTGAGCAACGCTTGTGTGGCTACTCTTGTTTATCTTCATGTTGCTTCGTGGTAGTTGGCAAACTGAATGCACGCATCAAAGGGGGATGTTGCAAACTGTCCATGTAGCCTTGTGTTCCTTCCAAGCTTAACGGTAATCGGCACAAGCTTTTTGGTTCCAATCACTCACTAGGCCACTCTGGGTAGTCCGGTGTCGGCGTTGTACACAATTGCCTCACCTCTCTTAGAGTATATTAAAGCATTAAGTACCACACATTCTACCTCTCCAATGACAGTATCAGATTTGATCTCAACCACGTCCCCAAACCTCCCTCTCTCCCGCTAGAGTCTTCCACGCAACCTTGACCACTTGCTACATGTCCCAAAGCCAAATCTGTGTTGGGGGTCCTCGTAGGCGGCTCTTGTATCTGGTTGGTCCCTTGCGAAGAATGTAAGTACAGCAGATCCGCAGTAGGTGGGCCTTGCAAGTTCTGTTTCCATAGTGAGTATGTCCTTCAATCCCTTTGCCACCTCACTTTGTAGGATATCTGGGCAAGTCAATGGCAAGTCATCCAAAGCTGCTATCAAAGTTCTCGCCTAGGGATATCCGAGAAGCGTCCAATTGAGGAAATTCGGACAAGGCAGAAGGGTAGTCGACAAATGTTTGTCTGCTGGGAAATTCCCCCGTCTCAGCACCAGGTGGTAGTTTTGCCCAATACTCTTTTCTCATTGTCAAAGAACTCCTTCCACCATTTGTTGCTGTCCAACCAAATTCTGCGAATGTCAGCGGTAATATTTGCGGCCGTACCCGGCTCCGTCGCCGGCTGAAGTTCCGGCAAGGTCATCAGCTGCCGGGCCAGGAATGTCACCTTGTCCGTCAAGGCCATACTCCCGGAACAGCAAGGTCATCTGGTCCGGAAAGGTCATCAGCAATGTCCTCTGCTGCATCCTTCGGACTAATGACATCCAAGATACTCTTCCAGTGAACCTCGATGTTTTGGAGTTCTTGAATCCTAATCTTGGGGGCATCCTTGAATGGCACGGACTTGCTTAATGGAAACCTTGATAGGACAAGAATGGGTTCGCTTGTCCTTATCCCATTGCCCTCTCCAGTGTCCCGACTCATCATACTCCTTGAAATAGACCCCTGCAGTTGTTGTTGTGAAAACAAGGAATAAGTATTGTTCATGCTCCCCCACGCCATAGGGGAGGATATTGGTTATTAAAATAAAGGACAAAGCATTCAAATTGGACAACTCACCAGCTTTGCCTATTGGCCTGTCTCGTGATCTTGAATGCGTGTAAACGCTCGATTGACTCCATTGACCGTGCTTGTGCCCGTGACCGTACAGCTGGTACGCGTTGTCTTTCAGGACAGCAGAGGAAGTCCCCAATTGACGTCACAACTTCCTGCTTAGTGTAGTCGCCCATAGATTGGGAAAACGCCACCAACCTCGGTAATCAGATGGTCCAAGGTGAACACGTCCTTGTTCTTCAAAGCCTGCGAGATGACCGAGTACTTCTGGTCGAGATTGCTGTGTGTGTGTGTCCGGAAGGAAGAAAGTGGACGTACACTTGCTCGAACCAGCCAAGCTCCACCAATAGCGACAAATATGCGAACATGAATGCGTTCTTGTTGTCCTTTGCTGCGTTGTCCATCTGCAAGAAGCAATACTGTGGAAGCCGCCCTTCCGTTCAAGGACTTGGTTGAAGAAATGTTGGAGGCATGATATAGTCAAGTTGATGACTGCGAGTAGAAGGGATAAGCCCAATACCCAACAAATCCCCTTCCTTGGAAAACAAATCCTGTGTATGCATAGAAGTAAAGAAGTCACAATATAATTTTATACAAATGATTTCAACTTATATTGAATCAGTCATGTGTTACGGTACGCAATGTCGATGCATGCTCATTGTCTGACTACAAGTCAAGTACCATTTGTGACCTCCATGCTCTCCCATGCATTAGGATTGAGGATGCATGCACCCCCTTTGTTCTTACTCACCCATGATGCGCGTCTTCAAAACTTCACCTCCAGCGGTCTTCTTCGTATGTGAGAAGTGTCGTGCCTGTGGAATGTTTGTCTTCTTGTTGTCCATGGCATCAATGGAGACGTGCAAGAATAGGTCTGGGAAAGTTTCAGAAAGTTTCTCGCGGATGTCATATCGTCTCCTACCAATGGAAATCTTCAGACGGTGCATTGCCTGGTCAAGACGAAGTGCCTCAACTGCCGGTTGAAAAGAAGTGGTGAGTAGTTTGGCTCTGTACTTGACGCAGTCGTCACACTTGGCAAATGGCTGCCAATGCTTTATCTTTACGTGCCACACAATGTTGTCGCCACAGTTTTGCGCACACTGCTGGATAGGGTCGTAGGCGGAATCATTAACTTCTTCTTGAGGTCGCTGATGACAGCTTGCTTGCTTTGAAATATGCGCAATGTAAGAAAATCAAAGGCGTGATATCTTCAATTTTTTCCTCCCGGTCGACCCTTTTGCAAAAACAAGTCTGGTGCGGCATTGACTCCCCGAACTCCTCCACAAGGGATTGTCATTGCAGCATTGAACGCATCCGTCAACTTCGCCGTGGGTGTTGTCATACGCCTTCCCACCACGGCTGCTTCAAACCTGTTATTGCGTGTGTGTGCGTCAGGAGGGGGGGGGGGGGGGGGGGGGGCTGTTGTAACATTTTATATTTGTGTTATGTGTGGGGTGGGGTGGTGTGTGTTGGGGGATGTAGTGGGGTTGGGGTTGGGGTGGGGGGGATGCTCCCCCACGCGTACGGGAGGACTTTGACTTTGCTTGCACTCAGTCGATTTAATGCAAGCAGTGGGTTGGGGGATGGAAATAGGGGGGGGGGGGGGGGCTCCCCCACGCGCACGGGAGGACTTTGCTTGCACTTATTGGGTATGAGTCGTGGCTAGTGTGTGTGTGTGTGTGTGTGGGGGGGGGAGGGTGAAACTGTGTGTGTGTGTGTGGGGGGGGGGGGGTGTGTGTGTGTGTGGGGGGGGGGGGGGGGGGGGAATGCTCCCCACGCGAACGGGAGGACTCAGCGTGCACTAGGCCACATAATGTAAATTGTAAACTTACGGTTTGACGTTTTTTACTTGATCTCGTACAGCCTTCCACGCTCGTGTCCCCAGAGCGGAGCTTCTCATGTAGAACTCTTTGCAAACATCGTAGCCATGAATCCTGCACGCGCACACCCATTATTGGATTGTTAAGTTCAAACAACATTTCGTTCACGGACAGCAAAATAATTGTTAAGTACCTAGTTGACACCGTCCTTAGAGACGTTTGCATGTCAGGCTGGCTCGCCATTGCACCTAATTCAATGTAGCACCGTTGTTGCCTCCCTGTTGGATTGAGCTGGATAAAGTCAGCTCGTCGTTTCTTAACAATGTCTCCAGGGACTGTGGTGTAACATTTGTTGATGCACTTGCAACGGATACCATGGCCGTCTTCGTCTTCCTCGACTGTCTCGTTTTCTTCTTCGCTGTCTACCCTGGCTGTGTCGAATGCAAGTTGTCGTTCGACTACAGGCGATAGTGAACCGGATAGAAAAGTCGATAACGACTGACCGATCGACATCAAGTTTGTAAGTAGTCCCCATCCTGTTCCTGGGATGGTGTAGAGTCCATTATACCCGCGCAGGCGATTAAATTTATCGGGAGAGTGACTGGAAGCAAAACATACATGTATAGACTGGATGCTCGCGGAGGTACTACTATGGATGCATCAAGGACCGTACCGCCGCAATCCAGGAACGGTACATATCAAGTGCTGACATGCATCCACCATAATTTAGAACCATGCCTAAGGAAAGCGATGAAATTAATTCTCATCGCAGGCCAATTCACCCATTCTTATCTCAGGCCCCTCCTTCAAATAGAAACACGCGATTTAACCATCTAACCCGCAACATTCACCAGCAGGGAGCAACACACCGTAGAACCGTCACCCTCCCTGGACCTAATAGGGGAGTAGCATCGCAACAACAGCTAGCTGGGGCACAGCGCAAGCAGCAGGAGCAGCATCGCGCGGTTCAACCCAGGCCGGGGCGACAGGCGCAGGAGCTTACTAGAATTCGCGTAGTGCCACAGAGGCAGCCTGTGCGCACAGCGCGAGAAGAGCAACCTTCTAGGAATCTCGCGCCGCAACATAAGGGTGGAATTGCACCTAGAGTTCTATTCGTATCTGGTTGTGACAGCGTCGGTGACAGTACCATGAGCCGAAGGCTCTGGCTAAGACCAGTGTGTCGGTGACACCAACTCTTGTCATAAAGTGGTCGGATAAAAAACCTCCTACAGCACCGAATACATCAGAAGGCAATAGACCCGAACCAGAAGCAATGAGGGTGAGATGAAGGGGGTGGGGGGGTGGTGGGGTGGCGGGCTCCCATTCGCGTACGGGAGGAATGCGCATGCACTGGGGGGTGAGGTGTGGGGTGGCGGGCTCCCCTTCGCGTACGGGAGGGCTGTGCATGCACTGGGGGTGGGTGTGGGGTGGCGGGCTCCCCTTCGCGTACGGGAGGCTGTGCATGCACTGGGGTGAAATTGGGTGTGTGTTTGGGGTGGGGGGCTCCCATACGCGTACGGGAGGAATTTCGAAGCAATGAGGGTGAGTTGAAGGGGGGGGTGTGTGGGGTGGCGGGCTCCCCTTCGCGTACGGGAGGACTGCGCATGCACTGGGGGTTGGGTGTGGGGTGGCGGGCTCCCTTCGCGTACGGGAGGGCTGTGCATGCACTGGGGGGTGGGTGTGGGGTGGCGGGCTCCCCTTCGCGTACGGGAGGGCTGTGCATGCCACTGGGGTGAATTGGGTGGGTGTTTGGGGGTGGGGGCTCCCATACGCGTACGGGAGGAATTTCGAAGCAATGAGGGTGAGATGAAGGGGGGGGGGGTGTGGGGTGGCGGGCTCCCCTTCGCGTACGGGAGGACTGCCGCATGCACTGGGGGGTGGGTGTGGGTGGCAGGCTCCCTTCGCGTACGGGAGGGCTGTGCATGCACTGGGGGTGGGTGTGGGTGGCGGGCTCCCCTTCGCGTACGGGAGGGCTGTGCATGCACTGGGGTGAATTGGGTGGGTGTTTGGGGGGGGGGGCTCCCATACGCGTACGGGAGGAATTTCGAAGCAATGAGGGTGAGATGAAGGGGGGGGGTGGGGGTGTGTGGCGGCTCCCATTCGCGTAAGGGAGGACTGCGCATGCACTGGGGGGTGGGTGTGGGTGGCGGGCTCCCCTTCGCGTACGGGAGGGCTTTGCATGCACTGGGGGTGGGTGTGGGGTGGCGGGCTCCCCTTCGCGTACGGGAGGGCTGTGCATGCACTGGGGTGAATTGGGTGGGTGTTTGGGGGTGGGGGCTCCCATACGCGTACGGGAGGAATTTTGAAGCAATGAGGGTGAGAATGAAGGGGGGGTATGTGTGGGGTGGCGGGCTCCCATTCGCGTACGGGAGGACTGCGCATGCACTGGGGGTGGGTGTGGGGTGGCGGGCTCCCCTTCGCGTACGGGAGGGCTGTGCATGCACTGGGGGGTGGGTGTGGGGTGCGCGGCTCCCCTTCGCGTACGGGAGGGCTGTGCATGTACTGGGTGAATTGGGTGGGTGTTTGGGGGTGGGGGGCTCCCATACGCGTACGGGAGAATTTCGAATCAATGAGGTTGAGATGAAGGGGGGGGTGTGTGTGGGGTGGCGGGCTCCCATTCGCAGTACGGGAGGACTGCGCATGCACTGGGGGTGGGTGTGGGTGGCGGGCTCCCCTTCGCGTACGGGAGGGCTGTGCATGCACTGGGGGGTGGGTGTGGGGTGGCGGGCTCCCCTTCGCGTACGGGAGGGCTGTGCATGCACTGGGGTGAATTGGGTGGGTGTTTGGGTGTTGGGGGCTCCCATACGCGTACGGGAGGAATTTCGAAGCAATGAGGGTGAGTTGAAGGGGGGGGTGTGTGTGTGGGGTGGCGGGCTCCCATTCGCGTACGGGAGGACTGCGCATGCACTGGGGGGTGGGTGTGGGGTGGCGGGCTCCCCTTCGCGTACGGGAGGACTGCGCATGCACTGGGGGGTGGGTGTGGGTAGCGGGCTCCCCTTCGCGTACGGGAGGGCTGTGCATGCACTGGGGGGTGGGTGTGGGGTGGCGGGCCTCCCCTTCGCGTACGGGAGGGCTGTGCATGCACTGGGGTGAATTGGGTGTGTGTTTGGGGGTGGGGGGCTCCCATACGCGTACGGGAGGAATTTTGAAGCAATGAGGGTGAGTTGAAGGGGGAGGGGTGTCTGCTCCCCCACGCGTACGGGAGGGCTGTGCATGCACTGGGGATGGGTGTCGGGTGATGGGCTCCCCTTCGCGTACGGGAGGGCTTTGCATGCACTGGGGTGTATTGTGTGGGTGTGGGGGGTGGGGGGCTCCCATTCGCGTACGGGAGGAATTTACATACAATGTTAGAGTGAGTCTAATTAATTAATTCAATTCGAACAAATGACTACCCTATCCTATTTTATTGGACGCAGCTTCTACTCAAATGGCACCATCGATGCCAAGATGTACGGAGACGGGACGCCCGCATGTGACGAAGGCATTCAACAGTGGAACAAGCAGGTCGTAGGAACTAGGTCTCGCGAGGTGCTATTAGGAGGCGCCAGTGCCAAAACTATTGTGACGCACTCATCCTGGTATCGGTTTTCTGGAACTTGCAAACCGATGTGTGGGTCCGAAGCTTTCTGGCTACAACTTACCCTCGATGATTGCACGTCCGAACAGCTGAAGGACATGGCATTCAAGAACCACATGCCCGTAGGCGATTTCCGCACTCCGCACAACTACACCGCCGCAATGCAAAAATGGTGGTTGCAGGATCGCGGTGAACCTGTGCAACTGCGCACAGGCGTCCTCCCAGCGAGACAGCTCGATGAAACGAGACTGAGTATCCGAGCATGCGAATCCACGCTAACTCCAGGTTTTGAGAGTTTCAGCCCAGGCAGGAGGGGAACAAGGCAGAGAGAGAAGCAGGCACCTGACAGCAGTGAGTGAATGTTTGATCATACCGTATTGAGTGCGACAGGTCGAGCTTTTGAAACAAACCTGTACGGAGCGACATGTACTGCAGGTTTGAATATCGTTGCGCTACACAACGTACTGCGCTTTGAATATCATTGCTCTGACGGCGATCTTTCCTTTTCGTTTTCCTTCACCATTCCTTACTTCCGCAATTGTGACTTGCCAACAGGTTCTGCGAGTAAGAGGAGGAAGCGACAGGAGGATGCAAAGCGAGAGGAGGCTAAGCGAGGAGGCAACAATCGGAGGCTGGCAATGGACACCCGGTTTCAGGACGAGGGCGATGCAACCCAGGACGCTGCCAATGAAGCCATGCCGAAAGATCTCCGTGCAATGTGAGTTCATTTCGAACTCATGCTTATTTCACAACTGTC
This sequence comes from Microglena sp. YARC, assembly GCA_022414725.1. Classification (NCBI taxonomy): domain Eukaryota; kingdom Viridiplantae; phylum Chlorophyta; class Chlorophyceae; order Chlamydomonadales; family Chlamydomonadaceae; genus Microglena; species Microglena sp. YARC. The sequence goes on along the minus strand of JAJSRW010001657.1, from coordinate 9,885 downwards.
CGCCATACACTTCAAATGGTCGCGCTAGGGGTTGCGAGCTTGACAACGTTGCCGATTGCGACCTCGTGCGGTGGTGAAGCTTGTCCATGCAGATTCGGAGATTGACGACCGCGAATCGCGAATCGGCAATGCATTCAACTCGATTATTTCTAGTTTCTTTAGTCGATTGTATGAAATGAATCTTCTTTTATTTTACGTATGTCGTACGATATTACGCTTACCCAAGTATTGTGCCACGTCATGAAGGACATGTGGCGGGGGCTCCCATTCGCGTACGGGAGGAATTTCGAAACACTGTGGGTGAGATGAAGGGGGAGGGGTGTCTGCTCCCCCACGCGTACGTGAGGGCTGTGCATGCACTGGGGGTGGGTGTGGGGTGGGGGGCTCCCCTTCGCGTACGGGAGGACTGTGCATGCACTGGGTGTATTGGGTGGGGGTGGGGGTGGGGGCACAAAGGCCTCCGGCGTCATGTTCGCCACCGAGGAAGTTGGACAGACGGCGGTGGAAGGTTTGTCAAAGCCTATGACAGCACAGGCCTGGTTCTCGAGGTTGCAGTTAGACTACGCCACTACAAGGAGGGATGCACTTGACCTCCGTGGTACTTCAGAGCTTTTGATGCCCAAGCTGACCATCACTGAGTTCAAGAAAGCAAATGGGTTCATCACGTTCCAGACTAACAATCAGGAAGTCAACTGCCAACTGAACTGGTGGTTGATTGTGATCGAGAGCAGGGGCAAGAAGGTACAAGAACGTACACACTCTGACACAGTCATCTCGGCCAGCGTCACCGACATCGAGCTATTGACGCAACCAGATATGGTGTACTCCAGCCTATCTGGTGGAGCTGTCGGAGCTATATCTGACGATATGGCCAAGTTCCTCCAAGCAGTGAGGGTACTGCTCCTTGCCTATCCCATTGTCGCTCGCATTAGCGGCTGCTCCATCGGTCCCCGGCAGGTTGGGTACAGCAGGAGATGTGTCGACGAATACCGATACCTCGTGCGAGAGTACAGCAACAAAGGGAACTGGGTGATGTGCTTGCACACTGTAGATGGCTCAGGCATGCTGGCGGCATTGCTAGAGAGTAGGAGCGTCGTCGGTTTGGAGTCAGTCCCACAGAGGCTTGGGGTCGCTACATGGCGTTTGAAGAAGTTTCATGCCACGGAGAAAGTCTTGCTCAAACATCACGCCGCCATGCAAGAGGCTGGTGATGACGCCAGAGCTAAGAATCTGGTGCACAAGCTCGTTGAAGATGACATGGAAGAGCTGAGTAGCCTCATGCCTGCAAAGCCTAGTGATGACATGCTAGGCCGAGTGTGGGACGAGCTGAAAGGCTTACGTAAAGATCAGAGCGGATCAAAGCTCTTTCCAACTATGACAGATGAGGAATTCAAGACCATTGGGGGCAGGATAGTTGAGAGGTGCACCGACATCGCCACAGCACAGGCATTCATCGACGAACCATCGGCCCTCTTGATCACCATTGGAAAAATGATGAAGCAGATGAAGAGCATGGCTGAGGGGGAATGAGGTTGTAAAGCGGGCACGTGAATAATGGGATTAAGACGTTGTCAGGTTAGGAAGTAGGGTGATGTGTTCAGGTGCTAGGATAATGTGTTTTGTCGTGGTGGTGTAGTGCGTGGAGGTCTCGTAGAGTGCTGCAGCACCAATGTGGACCTACCCAAATGTGTGTCCTCCACCACCACCGTGAATGGGGCTGTGAGGCAGTGAGGTTGGAAGTATATGAGTTATAAGGTAATGAGTTTTGAGGTTATGATTTACGGTTTGGAGATTGCGAGGTTATGAGTTATGAGTTACAAGGTAATGGGTTATGAGGTAATGAGTTAAGAGTTCTGAGATTGCGAGGTTACGAGTTACGAATGATGAGTTACAAGGTAAATGACTTATGAGGTTTTGATGTAAGAGTTCAGAGATTGCGAGGTTATTAGTTACGATTTATGAGCTATGAGTTATGAGTTATGTAACAAGATTCAATAATTGTCTAGGAATTGTCTCTTTCTCCAAAAAACTAGAAAACAATCTTATGTTTAAAAACATAAGATGATTCTAAGATAGTGAAGGAATTGTCTCTTTGTCGAAAAACTAGAAAACAATCTTATGTTCAAAAACATAAGAAGATTCGAAGAAATCCAGCAAAAAACTCACAAATCAAGAAATTTGCTAAACGGTCTTTTGATTTGAATCACAAGATTCCACAAATTTAGAAGCATCCACAAAATCGGCCGGGAAGCAGGAACGCCCATTTTTATACGGCCCTTCATTTTACTACCACTGCTTTGCGATGCAACTTCCGCGAGGACCTCCCGCCATTTTGAGAAACTCCATGACATGGATGGTCTTTCCTGGACGCGCGGGATGCGAAGTATCATTCTCAGCGATGGCTGTGACCAATCCTTCCAACGGAGGAACGGCTCCTCTTGATGATTGGCTAGACGTTTGTGCACCAGCTGCCTCTGCTAGCGGTCATGAGAGTCCTTCCGCCATCGTGGAAGTAACCCCCCCCGGTCATTCCTCCATTTTCTCTTCTTTTTCCTCCCCTGCCGTTTGTCGCCTCCTCCCGTCTGTCGTAGATGACTGTGACGTGCAGACTCAAGTCGGCGACTAGCCTGGACATCGGTGGAGATACCCCGTCTTCGTCTGCTCGCGTCCTTGACGTCGCTAACCTTTCTCCCGGTGTTTGAGGCTCTGCCTGCATACCGGAGGTTGCCCAAGCCGACCAAGCTCCCTGCTGATGTCTACGTCGTCTTTGCCCCCTTTGCTCTGCCCACCGACGGTCGGCTCCTGGCATGAGCTTGCGCTCTAGTGGGCTCTGTGCTTACCTTGTGGAGAATTTTTTCGATCAAACTGGCGGATCGCCGGCACTGCCGTAGGATTCGCCAGAGGAGGACGACCTACGCGTCTGGACCTGGAGATTCTGGAGGTGGTAGGAAGCAGGGGGGTATGGTCAGCACCACTACGGGTGCTGCTCCCTCTACCCCCAACCAGGTTGAGTTGAGCGAGTAGAGGGGGGGACTTGAGATTGACTGATCATCGACGGCGGGATATTAGGACCTTTACATGCCTCGGCTCTGCTCTTCGCATCCTAGCGATAAATGTTTCGAATTCTGCCCTTGCGATTTGCGATTTTCTGCCATTGGTGCGATTTTCTGCACCAGGTGCGACTTGCTGCACTGTCATTCTCGTCTCCTTTTTTCCCATACCTCAAATCTCGACTTCGTCCTAACGCTTCCCCACCTTCTGTGATCCCAGTCTCGCAGCGCCGGACTTCGCCATGCTACAGGCCGCAGTGGACGCCGTCCTGGCCCTATGTCCAGCGGCCGTGGAGGATCTTTGGCATGATATCTTGGTGGATATTTTCTCTCTTAGGCTCCTTGTGACCCCTGGGTGCGTTCCGTGGTTCGTCACAGGTTACTACTTTGTCTTCCCGTGCCCCTGGTTCCCCCCTTAGATGTATGCCTTAGATACGTGAGTTTGGGTTCAAGTGTTTGAGTTCTGATTGGGCTTAGGAATTTTTTTAGTTAAGTGGTATAGAGGCATGGTTGATCTCGATTAGTTGGGGCATGCATGAGTTGTTGATGATGACACTGCTCAGCATGGTGCTAGTGTGTTATCTTTGCAATCGCGTGTTCATCTAGGGAGACAAGACTCCTCGGAGCTTTTCTTTGGGGTTGCACCTGATGTGTCGTTGTTGCGTTTGTTTGGTTGCCCTTGCTATGTAATCTTAGTATTGGGCAGTCACGCAACAAGCTAGTTAGAAAGGCATTATTTGGTAGACTGGTTGGGTATTCCCTGGTGAGTAAGGGTTATTATATTTTGGGGTTCCAAATGTTGCGCCAGTTAGTAGTGAGTAGTGATGTACTCTCTATCTCCAGTTCAGTTCTAAACTGTCTTCCTGGGTTCTCCCTTTAGTATGGGTCCCCGTGCCCGCTTGCATCCCTCCTGTCATCAAACGGTGATATGTTTATGTCTTACCCGGTAATTCCCTACGCCCTTTAACAACCCCAATTGTTGTTGGCTGGCCTGGCTGGGATGTATCATTGTTGCATTCTAGACCAGGGCCTGATCTTGCTGTATTGTGTGTGAAGTTTTAGGGCGGGTGGGAGTTGGATATCCAACTATAATCTTAGCCGAATCTCAGGGGGTCGCCAGGCCCTCCTCTGTGCCACGTTTTAGCGGTGAAGCTTTAGATTTAGACAGCCTTCGATCATAGTGGTACCTGGATCAGGTCCATTGACTAATAGTCGCCAACCTCCGACCACCTCGGATGGCTCGCGGGTGTCGATAATTCCGACGCCTCCTGTCGTCCCTGGTGGATTACTCGGGTCAAGCCCATGTGATGATGTAGCCCGTTGCCGAATGGGTAAGTGATGATCTTGAACACTGGTCTAGCTTGATACTGCGTATGGCTGGGGTGTTACAGTCAACCCAGGATTCATTGTTTTAGGTGCTGCTGGTTCTCATACGTAGGTTAACTTTGGCCCTATGTGTGAGTGCCTATTCCTCAGCACCTCCTAGACTGACTTATAGGGTAGTCTAGATTGGTGGAGCGTTACGACGCTTTGTTTAGGCAGCTTCCTTTCAGCTGTCTTTCTTGGTTTTGGTGGAAGGTGGTACTTAATTCAGACCACCGTTATAGCGTCTTGATGGTTTCTGACTCTTAGTTCCCATAGGCAGATGGTTCGTTCGGTGGAGCTCATCATAGATTAGCTATTTCTTTTTACTCCACACTGTTTTTTAGATCACCAGCCCCTCATGTGATTGGAACTTTTTGTGGAGTGTAGTAGTTGTTTCCCTTCGGATTTTACTGTGAATTGGTGGGCTGGTAATCTTGCAATTGTACTTGCAGATGTACCGCCGCTCACCTCTTTCTTGTTTTCCGAGTGTATTTCAAGCGCCCTTTCAGTCCATCCTTTGCAGTAAATTCTTTGAAGTCCTTTTCATGCGTTTACTATTTTTCAGGTGGACAATAGGTTTTATGTACTATGGTTGTACATCTACCCTTCTATTGTTCATTGAACTGTGTTTCCTTTGTTGGTTACAAGTTTCTTGAAAATTTTAACTTCGCATCCTTTGGATTTTTTCAGTTGCTGCAAGTTTGGGTATTGCTTTTAGTTAGGCGCTTGGTTTTGTCTTGAGTGCATGAGTTACTTTTCGCGGTGCGATACCCACCTCCTAGATGTTTTAGTTAGTGCCGAAACTGCGGGATTTATGATTAATTAACTTTCATAAATCTTCACTTCCATCTTTGTAAGAAACCAGTTCATCATGGTTTGTCATCCCAACCCTAGTATGAATTCTCTATGCTCAGAATCAGTTTTTAAGGTAGTGGATTTTTTCCATCGACTTTTTTTTTCCATCGTAGTCTTTAGTGTCCTCTTGTCTGCGTCCTTTAGGCTTTGATTCTCTCGTGAGCTGCCGCTCACACGATATTTCAATCCGTCTCTTTGTTTATCATCTGATTGGCGTTAGGTTCCTAATTCCCGGATCGGTTTCTATGCCGTTGTTCCCCAACTTGGATATACGATTTTTTTCAGTCTTCTCTTTCTAAGTTAAGTCTCCTTTCGTCACCGTTTGTTCCCCTTCCATTTGGTATTAGGATTGATTTCTGTTTGGCCCCCTCCTCCTGTGATTTTCTAGTTTGGCTGCCCACCTAATTCGGTAGTCTGAGATGTAGTAAGGTCATTTTTGCGCACCATGGATGGTTACATTTCCATTTTGGTCCCTCAGCTCAGCTCGGTATGACCAAGTTTTTGCTGCTACATTTTCGGTAGTACTACATGGTTTTTGTAGTTCATCCTTGCCTCATCCTTTTCATTTTTAGACAAGGCTTTCTTCTGGTTTCCTGTTTTTTTCCGCCGTTCCTTAATAATTTTTGTTTGCCTACCAGTTTATGGTTCTATGTCCTCCCCAGTGCCATAGTGGAGGTACTAGTATGCTGCCCATGTCACCTGCGCTTCATACAGGTGGTGCGCTGTATCAGCGATTATGAATAGCGGTGCGCTCTCGATGTTCTTATGTCTTGGTGACTCCTTGTGTACCTCCCTACCCCCCTCCACGACAACTATCGGTCCTGACAGTACTATGTCAGCCTTCCTTTGACGCGCGTCATCGGTTCTTCTGACACGCGCTGTCTAGCCTTGCCCTGATCTTATCGGGTTCCAGGCTACCGCCCCCTTTCTGCCACTGGGTGCCCCTTGGCAATGGGCTCTCCTGTGCTTGCTTAAATATTCTTATCTCGTCTCCGCATTTATTAGCTTTTAATTGGCGTGCTGCACACACAAATCCACTCTCCGGAGTGTTATCCAAGCTGAATCTAGGTATGACTGTAGCCTAAAGGTCTAATAGCGGTCAGAGCATGTGAAAAGTTCTGTACCGCTTTACCACTCCCCCCCCTCCATCTCAAAGAATATGCGGACCCCGCATCTACTATCGCGAGGGAAAGAAAAGGTGAAACACAACTAAACGGTTCCGGATATTTGCGTTGCGTCGCTCAAAATTCCGCTCACCTATACTTGCAGAACACAAGTGCGTCCCGGAGGAGACCATTTAACACTTCCCTTTAACAACTGTTGCCAACTCCGGAAACCCGAACCTTAGACGAAGGATTCTTGCGTTTCGTCGAGAGCCGGTACGATAGTCGCGGTCTCTTTGAGACCGTTGCAGCCAATCTGTGGCGACTTCTTATCGATGTCCTTGCCGGATTCCCAAGTGGTCTTGTTCGATACCGTAACCCGCCAACGGATGAGGGATGAGCATTTGCCCTCTGCGTTTTTTTTTTTTACGGCAGTTTAGTTGCTTTAATTACGCGCGGGATTTCTGGGCGCATGATACATGTATCAGCGGATGAAAAGCGACCCTCGTGCTCTCGCTTGTTTTTATTGTCTTGGTGACTCCTTGGTACTCCCTTAGAACTATCGTCCTGACAGTACTTATGTCAGCTCCCTGTCCTGACTGCGTCATCGGTTCTGATCTGACACCGCGCGCTGTCCTAGCCTGTACCCTGATCAGGTTCCAGCTGTGCTCCCCTTTCCTCCACGCTTGGTGCCCCTTAATGGGTCTCCTGTGCTTGTACTTATTCTCGTCTCCGCATTTATAGATTGGCGTGCTGCACAAAACACAAAGTCCACTCTCCGGAGTGTTATTCCGAAGCTGATAGGTTATACGGCCCTTTATTTACTACCATTGCTTTGCGATGCACACTATTCCCGAGGACCTCCCGCCAGTTTTGAGAATAACTCCATGACATGGATGTGTGAACGACTGGAGCTGCTATTGCTGCGGGCGGGATGCGAGTATCATTTCTCATAGCGATGCTGCGATTACCAATCCTTCCAACAGGAACGGCTCGCTCTTGATGAATGGCTAGACGTTTGTGGCACCAGCTGCCTCTGCTATCTAGGCGGTCATGAAGAGTCCTTCCGCCATCGTGGAAGTAACCCCCCCGGGTCATTCCTCTTCCTAATCCATCTTCTCTTCCTTTTTTCCCTTGCCGTGGCGGGCGTCTGTCGGTGCCTTGTGCTGTGCCTCCCCGTCTGTCGTAGATGACTGTGACGTGTTCCAGACTCAAGTCGGCGGACTAGCCTGGACATCGCGTGGAGATACCCTCGTTCTTTGTCTGCTCGCGTCCCTTGACGTCGCTAACCTTTCTCCCGGTTGTTTGAGGCCTCAGGTGCCTTTTGCCTGCATACCGGAGGTTTGCCAAGCCGACCAAGCTCCCTGCATGATGTCTACGTCGTCTTTGCCCGCCTTTGCTGATCTGCTCCCAGCCGACGGTCGGCTCCTGGCAATGATTGACGCTTAGCTGCTCTAGTGGCTCTGCGTGCTACCCTTCGCGAGAATTTTTTGTCGGGATCAAGCCACTGGCGGATCCGGCCCCGGCTACTTGCCGATAGGGTTCGCCAGAGGATCCTGATTTGGACGTACCTAACGCGATGATGACTGGACCTGGAGATGTGGGCTGGAGGTGGCTGTTAGGATGAGCAGCGGGCCATGGTCCAGCACCACTACGGAGTGCTGCTCCCTATATCCCCCCAACACGCCGTGTGAGCTAAATGTCCGAAGCGTTGCATAAGAGGGCTGGGGATTGAGGCTGATTCATTGTACGGTCGACTACTCCATAAGACCGTTCTATCATTGCCCTCGGCTCTTGCTTCTCGGTTCTTTGCCTAGCGTGATAAATGGTTCGAATTCTTGCCCTTGCGATTTGCGATGTTTTTCTGCCGAGTTGGGTGGCGAATTTTGCTGTCACCCCAGGTGTTGTGACTTGCGCTCCCACTGTCATTCTCGTCTCCTTTTTCGCTATACCTCAAATCTCGACGTCGACCTACCACGCTTCCCCAACCTTCTTTGTGGAGTCCTTCAGGTGCCGCAGGCCGTCAGGTGGAACGCCGTCTCGTGGGCTCTAGTCTGCCAGCTGGCGCCTTGGAGGCATCGTTCTGGCATTATATTCTTGGTGGCATTAGTTTCTTCTCGTAGAGCTCCTTTTTGTGACCGCCTGGTGTGTTGCGTTTTCCGTGGTTCGTTCACAGGTTACTACTTTGTCTTCCCGTTGCCCCTGGTTCCCCCCCTTAGGTGTATGCCTTAGATACAGTGAGTTTGGTCATAGTGTTTGGAGTTCTGATAGGGCGGCTTTAAGATTATTTTTAGTTAAGTGGTTGTTTATGTGACGGCACTGTTGATCTCGGATTATTGGGGCATGCATAGGTAGGGTTGATGATAACACTGTTTCTCAGCATGGTGCTAGGTGTTATCTTGCAATGCTTGTCTGTGTGTCGATCTCCAGGGAGACAAGACTCCTTGCGGAGCTTTTCTTTGGTTGCCATCAGATGATGTGCCTCTGGTCTGTGCGGTTGTGGCTTGCCCTGTTGCTACTGTGTAATGGGCTTCAGCGTAGGTTGGGCAGTCACGCAACAAGACTTAGTTAGATAAGGGCGAATTGTGGTAGATGGTTGGGTGGTAGTGTGCCCCTGGTGAAAGTTTAAGGGTGTTTGACTTATATTTTGGGTTTTTCCAATTTTCGCCAGGCGTTAGTAGTGAGTAGTGATCATGTACTCTCTATCTCCAGTTCAGTTCTAAAACTGTCTTCCTGGCGTTCTCCCTTTAGTAGGGTCCCCTGTGCCCGCTTGCATCCCTCCTGTTCATCAAACGGTGATATGTTATGTGTTACCGGTAATTCCCTACGCCTAACAACTCCCAATGTTGTTGGCTGGCCGGGTGGATGTATCATTGTTGCATTCGTAGACCAGGGCCTGGCATCTTTCTTTATTGGCGCCTGCTGTGAAGTGTTTTTAGGCGGGTGTGGAGTTTTGGATACCCTCCAACTATAACTTAGCACGGTAATCTCAAGGGGGTTTTCGCCGGAGGTCTCCCTCCCTCCCTTGTTGCCGGACGTCTTTTAGCTTGCGTGAAGCTTTAGGATATTAGACAGCGTGCATCTTTATCATGAGCTTGTACCTGGGATCAGGTCCAATTTGGGTTGTTACTAGATAGTTCTGGCCAACAGCTTTTGTTTGGACCTGACCACCTCGGATGGGTTCTGCTGAAGGTGCTGCCTGATGGCTGCTGCTGACCTGGTGAATTTCGATAATTCCGACGCCTCCTGTCGTCCCTTAGGTGGGATTATCTCGGGTTCATATCCCATGTAAGATGAGGTGTAGCGTGCCGAAGTGGGTAAGTAGTGATGAGTCTACACACTGGTCTAGCTTTGATACTGCGTTATTGGCTGGGGTGTTACAGTCAACCCAGGATTCATTTGTTTTAGGTGCTGCTGTTCTCGGAGTTACGTAGGTTGAACTTGGCTACTTTGGTTGTGTAGTGCTAGCTGGCCTATTGGCTGACTTAGCACCTGCCTAGACTGACTTATAT
>JAJSRW010000577.1:0-27120 GCA_022414725.1 Microglena sp. YARC | reverse complement strand
GGAGGAGAGATTAAACCCTACTAAACCTAAACCTAAACCTAAACCCTAACCCTAAACCCTAACCTCACCCTTGAAACCTAAACCTAACCTAAACCCTAAACCTAACCCTAAACCCTAACCTACCTTACCCTAAACCCTAAACCTACCCTAACCCTAGACCCCTAACCCTCAAACCTAAACCCTAAACCCTAAACCCTAACCCTAACCCCTTAACCCTTAAACCCTAAACCCTTAAACCGTAAACCCTAAACCTAACCCCTAAACCCTAAACCTAAACCCTAACCTTAACCCTAAACCTAAACCCTAAACCCTAAACCCCTAACACCCTTACCCTTACCCTAAACCCTAAACCCTAACCCTACCTAAACCCTAACCCCTAAACCCTAAACCTAAACCCTAACCTAACCCAAACCCTAAACCCTAACCCTAACCCTAACCCTACACCTAAACCCTAACTCCTAACCTACACCCTAAACCCTAAACCCTAAACCCTAACCCTACTCAACCCTAACCTTAAACCCTAAACCCTAACCCTAACCCTAAACCCTAAACCTAACGCCTACAACCCGTACCCGTAAACCCTACACCTCTAAACCCTAAACCGCTAACCCTACACCTAACCCTAACCCTACCCCTAAACCTAAACGTAAAACCTAAACCCCTAACCCTACCTAAACCTAAACCCTAAACCTCAACCCTACCCTAACCCTAACCCTAACTAACCTCCTAACCCTAACCCTAAACTAACCCTAAACCCTCTACCCTACCTAAACCCTTAACCCTAAACCTCTAAACCCTAACCCTAACTAACACCTAACCCTAACCTAAACCTAACCTACCCCTAAACTAATCTAACTAAACCCTAAACCCTACCGCTTAATAAACCCATAAACCCTAACCCTAACCCTAACCCTCAACCTAAACCTAAACCTTAACTAACCCAACCTAACCCTTCAAACCTAACCCTAAACTCCTAACCCTACCTAAAACCATAAACCTAAAACCTAACCTAAACCTAACCCTAAAACGCTAAACTAAAACTGAAACTAACTCTAACTAAATCTTAAACTACGCTAAACCCTTAAACCCTAAACCCTAACCCTAACCCTACCCTAACCTAAACCTACCCTACTAAACCCACCACCCTAAACCCTAAACCTAACCCCGCACTCAAACCCCTAACCCTTAAACCTAAACCTCTAACCAAACTAAAACCCTAACCCTACCTACCCTAATAACCCCTAAACCCTAACCCTAAAACCCTAAACTAAAACCTAAACCCTAAACCCTTTACCTACCCTAAACCCTAAAACCCTAAACCCTAAACCCCAAACCTAAACCCTAAACCCTAAAACCTAACCCTAAACCCACTAAACCCTAAACCCTAAACCCTAAACCCTAAACCCTAAACCCAAACCCTAAAACCTAAACCCTAAACCCTAAACTAAAACCCTAAACCCTAAACCCTAAACCCAAACCCTAAACCCTAAACCCTACCCTAAACCCTACCTAACCAAACCCTAAACCCTAACCTAAAAAACCCTAAACCCTAAACCCTAAACCCTAAACCCTAAACCCTAAACCCTAACTAAACCCTAAACCCAAACCCTAAAACCCTAAACCCTAAACCTAAACCCTAAACCTAAACCCTAAGAACCCTAACCCTAAAACCCAAACCTAACCCTAAAACCCTAACCCTTAAACCTAAACCCTAAACCCCTAACTCTAACCCTAACCTAAACCTAAACCTAAACCTAAACCCTAAACCCTAAACCTAAACCTAAACCCCCTAAACCTAAAACCTTAAAAACTTTCGACTGTGGCGTCCCTCGTCTCCATGTGCGCCTGTCTCGACCCCACCATAAGCTGCCGAATGAAGTTCTGGTCGACGCTAGGGACACTTACAGTGTGCAGTTGCGCATCTGGTACCCCTTCGAAGACTTCTTTTAATATCCGGTTCACCGCAACACCGGCAAGATAAGTCCTCTTGGATACGCTGTCGACCCGCTCCTTAATCACCTTGATGATAACGTCCTTGTTGTCCTTATCCGCTATGATCCGACTCAGTGTACACTTTACCACGTTCTCCTCGCCGTTTTTCCTGTCCTTAATTTTGGCCGCCCGGTCCGGTCGCGTACGCTTGTCCGGAGGCTCTTTATTGACTATCGTCTCCATTTAGTAGCCAATGTCGCTATATCCTTGTATCAAGGTCCAGAAATTTTATTCAATGACTTTCGAAAAAGCCTCTACGTGTTTCTCTTTACTTTAACAGAACTCAAAGCCTTATACACATCTTGGCTTTTATAGAAATCGCGTTTGACGATGGAGAACACTCAAGTCGCTACGGAGGCTCGCCAGGCAAGTGCAACCAAGGGTTTATAGGGTTTATCACAACACATTATAAATCATCCTGTGCGCTTTCATGACACATTAATAGAAATGCATTCGCACACGCGAGAATCGTGTCCATTCCTAACGTTTCCCCATGACATTCTTGATCGCGTTGCCATACTCTCTTCAAACCCCAAGATTGTATTAGTTTGTAAAACCCTGCGCAACGGATTTCCAGGATTGACCATTGCCCGGCTGATCCAGCCACAACAGTCACGTGTTGGAGAGATGATGGCGAAATGGGGGGCATGCCGACACTTCTAGCTGCATGCCTTGGTGTCTGATCATAGTGTCCAAGTTAAAGGGCTCTACAAGTGAGGCGCGAACCAAAATGACAGCCAGATTCTCTATTTGGCCGCAAAGGCAGGTCACGCAGATGTCTGCAAGTTGCTCATGGATCCCGCGGTGGCTGGAATCGAGTTCAGGGCCAGGGCGAACTCTAGCAACAGCAGGGCCTTGTGGGCGGCTGCCAAGGAAGGTCACTCAGATGTCTGCAAGCTGCTCATGGATCCAGTTGTTGCTGGAATTGAGTTCAGGGCCCGTTGCGAACTCTAGCTACAGCAAGGCTTTTGTGGCTGGCTGCCACGGCAGGTCACGCAAATGTCTGCAAGCTGCTGATGGATCCGGAGGTGGCTGGACTTGAGTACAGGGCCCGTGCGAACTCCGACAACAGTTGGCCCTTGGGGGCGGCTGCCAAGGCAGGTCACGTAGATATCTGCAAGTTGCTGATGGATCCAGAGGTGGCTGGCCCCGAGTCCTGGGCACGTGCGAATTCTACCGACAGCTGGGCATTGCGGGCGGCTGCCAAGGCAGGCCACGTATATGTCTGCAAGCTGCTGATGGATCCAGCGGTGGCTGGCCCCGAGTCAAGGGCCAGGGCGAACTCTGGCGAGAGCAGGGCCTTGTGGGCGGCTGTCAGGCAGGCCACTCAGATGTATGCAAGCTGCTGATGGATCCAGCGGTGGCTGGACTTGAGTTCAGGGCCCGGGCGAACTCCGACAACTGCAAGGCCTTATGGGAGGCTGCCAAGGCAGGCCACGCAGATGTCTGCAAGATGCTGATGGATCAGAGATGTCGGGACTTGAGTACAGGGCCCGTGCCGAAAGACAGTCAACAGCAGGGCCTTGTGGGAGGCGGCTACGGCAGGTCACGCAGATGTCTGCAAGCTGCTGATGGATCCAGCGGTGGCTGGACTTGAGTTCAGGGCCCGGGCAAACTCCGACAACTGCAAGGCCTTGTGGGAGGCTGCCAAGGAAGGTCACGCAGATGTCTGCAAGCTGCTGATGGATCCAGAGGTGGCTGGAATTGAGTTCAGGGCCAGGGCGAACTCTAGCAACAGCAGGGCCTTGTGGGCGGCTGCCAAGGAAGGTCACTCAGATGTCTGCAAGCTGCTGATGGATCCAGAGGTGGCTGGAATTGAGTTCAGGGCCCGTGCGAACTCTAGCGACAGCAAGGCTTTGTGGGCGGCTGCCACGGCAGGTCACGCAAATGTCTGCAAGCTGCTGATGGATCCAGCAGTGGCTGGACTTGAGTACAGGGCCCGTGCGAACTCCGACAACAGTTGGGCCTTGCGTGCGGCTGCCAAGGCAGGCCACGCAGATGTCTGCAAGCTGCTGATGGATCCAGCGGTGGCTGGCCCCGAGTACTTGGCCCGTGCTAACTCTGTCAACAACTGGGCCTTGTGGGCGGCTGCGAAGGCCGGTCACGAAGATGTCTGCTTGCTGCTGATGGATGCCATTGTGAAGCTTGACAACAACTGGGTCTTGTCACTGTAGAAGTGTTCGGATAATTACAGAGCGGTGACTAAAGAATCAGAATCCCCAAAATACAAGGTGTTCCACTCTCAAATGTCCCTAGCTGTATGAAGCGTCTCCAACTGTAGAATCGTTTAGTATAAAGAATGAATGGCCAAATAAAACACATTCATTGGAATGAAAAACATTGCATGGCATGGCATGCCTCCCCAGGGACATCCAGATCAGAATATTGTCTCAGTGCAATATGGACATCCGCCGCATATGTGGGATAAAACCAGGAAAGCTGCAACTGCCCTCACAATTGCAGCAGAAGCTAGATGACATCCTTCAGAGACAAATACAATACGTAGCCAAGTGGAAAACTGCTTACAACTACCTTTGAGCAGGCCATCATAACCTCTTTCTAATGTTGTTATGTAGTCTCACACAACATGAGATTACTAAAACCAAACCCTGGTGAGCTCACGAGAAGATGCCCCGAAGTTTGTTGGAGAAGCAAGTCGCCAAAAGCCATCCACTGTAACGCAAACCTCCAAATTGGTTATGATTTGAAACGTCTACTCATAATTTAGAGCCTCCGGAACGACTCGCTAATTAAACGGTGTGGTAGGCTGTCAAATTTTATAAGGTATCACAAGTCCACCTCAAAGTACAACTCAGAGCTGGGAAGGTCAAGGAAGACATGCTGTCTCCAAACACCTTCCATATGGGGACTGGCTACCAGTGCTATTTGTCGTTCATCTACCGACATACTCATCAACATGCGAATAGAAATTTCAGACGGCAACACCATAAAGCGAAGGCCATCTTCATGCGGCGAGGCCGCACCAAAGCCTGATTCATGAGTGCGGGATACGACTGCATCACTCAACAAGGAGTCAGCAGACGCCAAGGGGACTGCCACTCCTACGGGTCCATCATTGAAAGCCCATATTGATAGTATCTTGAATGGTGAGATTGGCTCCCTCTTGTACGCAGCCCTCAGCTGCAGGTGCTCACCAAGCTTTGCATATGCTGTTCGCATGATGTCAGCAACTGAAGTCGTAGCAGGGTCAAGCAGAACAAAACAACGGTGGATGGACTTCTGGAACGGATTTCCAGGCGTTGCAAGTCGTGAGAGGTCCAACTTGGGCACAAATGACAACATCATTCTTCTGGTATCCATTTGGACAATCTGTCGGCAAGACAAAACGCGGGTGTCAGTGCCATCTCATGGAGCATCACGACATCATCGCATGCACAGCTCAGCGCAATTCCATGCAACATGAAATTGCCAACGAGGCTTCAAAAGCTGCCGTGTCGTGGGTGAGAATGAATGAATGAGAATGTACGGACGGGGGGATGCGCAAGCCGCCGGGGAGGCAGATGGACTGCGCAAGCCGCCATGTCATGTGTGTGTGTGCGGTCTGTCTGTCTATCTATCTGTCTGATGGACAAGGAGTCTGCGAAATCCGCCGTGGCGTGTGTGATAATGAATAGTCCCTAGCTGTATGAGGAATTGGTCGGTTTAGCGCTCAGAAAATGTAGAAATGTTCTGTGAAAGTGTACCGAAGATCTCTCTTTCATCCTCGAAGTCCAGACACTGCATCACCCGGCTCGGATGCCAGGTCCGCCGAATGAGCTCCTCCCTGATGACGTCTAGTGACGCTTTCTTCATCCGGACCATGACACGCCAGTCGGGCCATTCTGGCGCTATGTAGATCATCACTTTGTCGTCTGAGTGGGAAGTGTTGTTAATTACCAAGCATGCAAACGGGACATTATTAATCTCGTCGAGCGCTTCGCAAAAAAGCTCGAACGTGGGGAATATCCCGCCGTATAACTTGTACAATCGCTTCCGCGTGCACTCGATCCTCTCCCTGAAGATAAATATATAGTCGACGTTCATGATGAGATAGGGTGGCACTACTAAGGGGAACTGTATCACCATCACCATTTTTGCCCTAACGAATCGCCCGTTCATGAACAAATATCTGATCGATTCGTGCTTCGTCCATCGATTGTTGTAAATGCAGTTTTCAAAGAGGATGCAGTTGGCTTTCTTTTGTTGATGCAACTGATTCCACTCCTTCTTCTGCCTTGCGACAAAGTCGTCGACGATCTCCTCAGCGTACTCTATGTGATGTGCGATGTGTGGGATGCTCGGGATGCTCGAGGCGTATTCTTGTTTGTCCATCTCAGTCGGATTGATAATCTCCGCGTGCGAGCAGTTCAGGTGGGGGAGCAATTCCTTGACCAGGAAAGTCTTTCCTACGTATCGCTTTCCGATGATGATGATGTTGTGCATGTTACTCGCATGTTCGTGCGGGTCAAAACTCTTGAATCGAGTCATCAATACAAATTCTTCAAATAAAGTGGACACACCTTATGCAGGGGGAGGCGTTTGCGGTTGGAGTCAAATGGACGAGAATGAGGCGACAGGTTTCCGCAGTTTGCGGTTGGAGTCAGATGGACGAGAAGGAGGCGACAGGTTTTCGCAGTTTGCGGTTGGAGCAGATACACTCGACGGAACATATAAATGAAACCGCTTTCTGGAGTGTACAGCCACACCGGAGTAGGGCGTCCCACAAATTGCGTCGCCGACTGTCCGCCCTTCCAATATAAGCTCATTGGTAATTCGCAGAAGCCTCAAAGTTGGCGTGTGGTGGATGATTATAAGGTGTGTCCCACTTTATTGGAGAACAACTGTATGGCACTTTGATGCGACCATGCCTGCCTGAAGAATGAACGATTCATCAGGGGATAATATCATTCAAATTATACAGGGTGTCCCAAAATTATTTGAGAACAACTGTATGCTCAAGGCAACAGCCAAGCGCAGTGGGGTGTCTTTCTTCGAACCTGACCCAACCTTGTTTGATGCCGTGCACAAGGAGATGAGAGGCCTAGCGGGAGATGAGGCGATGTTTAGCATCACCGTGCCCAACGTGGACTTGCCAGCCGATCTTGGGTTCACTCAGGACTTTGATCTGAAGCTGGCGATTGGGGACGATGGAGCTGTCGTGGTCTGCGGACGGCATTGGACTTTGTTCACCACTGTCACCCAGCCCATGGCAGACTTTGAGGCGGCGTATGGAAGCCTGCAACAGACTGCAATGGTCTCTTGTGCGGCAGCTGCAGCAGCGGAACCACCAAGGAGCTGGTGGACAACAGCTGCTGCCCCAACACGCGTGTGTTTGCGTGGCTGTATGCCAAGCACCTGCGGGCAGCCGACATGGCGGTCACGGACCTGCTGCAGACTCCGGCCATCGCCAATATGGCAGCTACAGCGCTGGACGCCTGGTTTGTGCGGCACCCGATGTTCAGGGCACAGGCGCATGAGGCACAGGATCTGCTGATCACTGTGCTGGATGACTACACGCCATCGTGTCCGCGGTACGAGCCATACTGGGCGAGTGAGAGTTAATGGGCGTTCCTTCCTCCCAGCGGATTTTTTGAAATTTCTACTCAGAATTTAGAGTCTCCGGAAAGACTCGCTAAGAAGTTCATGAACGCGCTGCTGTCGGCCACCAAGTACTTCGTCGACCAGCAGAACATGGACGTCTTGATCCTCGACTTGCAGGGGGTGTGTACTGTACTTACTACATGTGGCGGTCGAACCCCGTTAATCGATGATGATCCACCTCGTTTGGGGGCATGCTTTCGCATACAGCTAGGGACATTTGAAAGTGATGTAATTCTCATTTTCTCACGTGGCTATTCATGCAACTGCTTTGTCCTGCTTTATTTTTCTCACGGGGAATTAATCGCCATGAAGACAGAAGGAGTCCGTGAATGTAATAATGCGGGGGGAGGTCTCCATGTGACTGACTCGACATGATCCACCGGGAGGTTTTTTTTTCATTCAAAGCCAATATAAAACATAACAAAATGGATATTAGTATTGACTTCTTGTGCAACGGTAAGAAATCATTGCAACCTTTGATGTGGGATATGCTTGCGGCCGGGGGTAATGAATCTTGCAAGGAGCTTTTAAACACCTTCCGAGTAGCTTATGCTACCGGTCTGATCGATTACATCCGCCAGATGTGTGGGGATGATGTTTGCAACCCGAAACAGGTCGGGACTGTAAACGTCAACTACTCTTCTGACATCGACGTGAATCTGAACTTCAATGGGGAAATTCTGCATAATGATTTGGATCGCATCGTATTAATTTTCAAATCAATCAAAGATTACCATTATCAACGCTTCAAACGTAATTTCACCGACATGTTTGACATCAACATTTACGGATCTCATTTCGGCATGCTCAACAACCCCAAGAGCGCGAAAAGTAAGGAAGAGATTGACCTTATTTCTAATGATCCGCAACAACGTCTCTTTGCCATGGGTAAGTTGGCAATCATGTGCAAATGGAGCGATAGAGAAGACATGTTGAATGCCAGAGATTTCATTAAGAAGCAGCCGACATACAACAATAATAACAATGAGAAGTTGTACACATCTTATCTGAAAAAGTATTTCGCAATTGATAGAAATAATACGACGACTACGACGTCGCGAACCAGGGCTGTATCCGGTATAGTGAAGGTGGGTCGTATTTTCTCGATTACGAAGCTCCTTGAGAACGATGTTTACTGGTCCGTTGGTGCGTTTCTCCATATTGTTTCAGGAAGGAAGGACCTTACAGAGAGCATGTACGTGGACTCGATGTTGGACAACACGGGGTTCATTGTTTCCAATTTGCGTAAAAAGCACGTTTGCAAAAAAGAGGTTTCTCCGTACACCACTGTGCTCCGGGTTGCAAAGTACATGGAGAGGGTCCTGGATGCTTACATGTTGTGTGGACATGTCAAATCAGAAGCCCACTTACAGAAATTATTGACCATGTGCTCTAAGTTGAACATTGAGAGGAAGAGAAACGTGATTGACGATGAAACGATTAATAATGTAGATACGTTCGTTTCATTGTTGGGACTTGAGATGTCGAATCGGATATCGTTTTTGAAGTTTGAAAAGAAAATTGTGGAGTTTGTCTTCGATCTGGTGGACAATTTACACTAGTTTTTATGAAAAAATGTGTACTCGTTTTTCGAGGAACGGACGGCGGATCATGCCGAGTCACACGGCGACCATGCAGTGAAGTGCATCGGCAGTTAAAACAGATGTCAAGCAAGGTCTACTTATTTTCGGAAAGGAAACAAGTTCTGAGCAAACACGACGGTTACGCAGGCGACCGTCCCAGACACCAAGGCCGCAATAGCCACGATCGCTAGCAACTGTTGCTGTTGCTGTTGCTGTTGCTGTTGCTGTTGCTGTTGCTGTTGCTGTTGCTGTTGCTGTTGCTGTTGCTGTTGCTGTTGCTGTTGCTGTTGCTGTTGCTGTTGTTGTTGTTGTTGACTTGGTTGAGAATTCTCTGGACAAGCGGCTCCTCCGCCAGGGAGCCATGAGTTGTTCAGGCTCCGGAGGCCCAAGTAGTAATATGGGTCAACGTAGCTCAACGCGGAACGCGGAATGTGGTATCGGTCGTCGTACACGCTTGGATACGAGTAGCGTATGTTCTCCGTGTGCGTGTGGTGCGTGTTCCCTCCTCCCCCCCAACCTCCGTTGCCGCTGCCTCCACCACCACCACCATTGTTGTTTGTGTTGTTGTTGGTCACGGTGATGTTACTGGGATGTGGTGGTGGGGGGGGCTCGGAAGCGGGCGGAGGAGGCTCGGAATCGGGTGGAGGAGGCTCGGAAGCAGGCGGAGGAGGCTCGTAAGCAGGCGGAGGAGGCTCTGAAGCAGGCGGAGGAGGAACATCTCCTTCTGAAAATTGCTCTCGGATGTACTGTGAGGAAACGTTACGGCAGTTATTGGTGATCAGGGTAATCACTGACGCCAACACTACAAGAATAATGAAGATTGCTACCAACCAAAGCCAGATGCCAGGGACTCCCTTGGACGAGGTTCGCGCTCGCAAAGTGACCATATTGTATGTATGTATACATTTGTTCTCAAATAATTTTGGGACATTCTGATATCACTACAAATATTTTTTGAGGCTTTTACGTTCCACGATATCCAATAATCCAGTCCGTGTCGTCTGCGTGTTGATGGATTTTATAAAATCGTATTGTTGTAGACACCATCGCACAGAGACGTTTCATTTATATATTCTGTTGAGTGTAAATGGATATCATCCCTCGGATGCACCACCAGCGTGGGAGGACAAGGCAACGTCCAGAGTTCAAACTCAGAGAAGAGCTTATAAACCGCAATAGGGGCAAACACATTAGGAAATGTGGTCTACTAGAAATGTCAGAATTACAACCATATAGATGCATGAAATGCAACCTGACAATGGCAGAGCTGCAGGAACTTGGCAACACTGGAGTTTGCTCCTCGAAAATTGACTTTACAGGCACCGTGATTGCCGAGGATGGCCGACTGTTATTGGATTTAGGCACATCCATCGTCATCCGTGATTGGATGGGGTAGAGCGTTTATTTTTTCGCATCATCGTAGCGAGCGGCCAAGAAATTTGTTGGCCGCTCTCTACGATGCGGTTTGCTGGTCCCTGAACTCTTTCTTGAGGTAAAAAACTATCTTCCGAATTCGAATGTGCTTCTTTATATTCATCATCTCTTTTGAATCAGTTTGACAAGGGTCGGATGCCTGTCCCTGACCAAGCATTCTCTGGTGAGTACGTACCATTGTTTTGCGGACACCTGTGTCGATGGATGCATGTTATCTACCGCCCCAATTTTTTATATTACTATTATTATATTCAAAAACGTACACAATGCAATCTAAGCCAAATACACAAACAAGTAAGAGACTACCAATCGCTAGGACACAAGTCGGTAAAGGTAATCAGAGTGGAGCAGGTATGTTCTCAACCACTGTGACCTCAAAGACGGTGCAGAAGGAACTCGCAAAGATCCCCCCAGGCGACCTCATCAACCGCATGAACATCAACATCAACACAAACCAAATCAAGAAGACCTCAACCCTAGAAGAGCAGGATGCAATCACAAAGCTCATGCAGATCATCGATACAGCTACGAAGCAGAAGGAGGATTTCGATAAGGCCACACGCGACTTCTATACCGTCTACGATAAGCTCAAGATTGCAATCATAGAAGCGTGCGACACCGGCCCCAAGTTGTGCGGCACCGTTAACAGCGCAATCAAGGCCCAGAAGAAGAACTCGTAAATTTCCCGACAATAAAAACACACACAAAATGTAGACGCGACGCAAAAATACACTATGCACTACACTCCCGACGCCGCAGCCGCACCCATCATGGACGCATTCTTCAAGGAACGCGAGAAACACTTCGCTACACAATATCACATCGACTCGTTCGATGACCTACTAGGAACGCGTCTAAGAGCGATCGTACGCAGCATGAACCCAATCACAATGGTGCGCGAAGACCCCCACACGAAAACCAAACACACGGTGAAGGTGTACGTAGGAGGAGACGAAAAACTCCGCCCCGATCACGACGTGCACATAGGAGACCCAACCCCGACTCTACCATCACAAGCCCGGGTAGCAAACCAAACGTACGGGGCGGACATCTTCGCAGACGTCCACGTGGTCTATCCGGACGACAATGACGAGACACGAGACTTCGAACGCGTGCACATCGGATTCATGCCCATCATGATCCACTCCAAAGCGTGCTCTCTAAGAGGGCTAAAGCCGCACCAGTTACGAGCACGAGGAGAATGCCCATACGATATGGGCGGATACTTCGTAATAGACGGACGCGAAAAGGTCATCGTGACACAAGAGGAACGCGTCCCGAACCGACTCTACACACGACGCGGAGAGAAAATAGAAGACGACAAACTCATCCTAAAAGCATTCATTAGGTGCGTCTCCACAGACGCACGAGACGTTTTCCCACGCACAAGCGTCTTCCGAGTCATGACTTCGGGTGAAATCACAGCCACGGTCATACACATCAACGAAGGAGCCGTGCCCGTCACAACTCTCTTCCGAGCACTCGGCATCGAAAGCGATCGCGCCATCCTCAAAACCATCTTCCACAAAGATCCAGGAGAAGAGAGAAACAAGGTCGAAATCGCATTCATGCACGCATCCATAGCCGCAGGACACAAGTCAGGAGTAAGCAGCTAGAGAGGAGCCATAGATTTCCTCATACCACGCACACGATTCAAGTCCCAACTCGACCTCAAAAGCGTCCTCACAGACGACCTCTTCCCAAATGTAGGACGCACGTTCGAAGCCAAAGCAATCGCCCTAGGAGCAGTCGTGAGACATCTCGTAAGAGCCGCTCTAGGAAAAGAACCCATGTCGGAACTCGATCACTACGCCAACAAGAGACTCATGTGCTCAGGTGCAATCACAGTCAATCTCTTCAGAGACGCGTACCTACTATCAATCGCATCAACCCTGCGCACGCTCAACGAAGAGTTCCTCACCGGACCATGGCGCGTCGCAAACGATATACACACGCTCGTCAACGAAGCCAACCTGAAAAATATATTCCAACCAAGAATCATCCGAGAAGCCCTCGTACGAGCACTCAAAGGATCGCGACGCGGCGATGACAATGCACGCGCGCCCGTCCAAGAACTCAGCAGAGTCTCATATCTAGGATACATTTCACACATGAGACGAGTGAACAACCCCGTCGACAGGAACGTCAAGATAGCAGACACACACCGTCTAAGGCCGTCGCACTGGGGAGTCATATGCCCAGTAGAGTCACCAGACGGACCCAACGTAGGCCTTCTCACGCACCTAGCCACGCTTGTCACCATATCACTTGCCATACCAGAACCCGTCGTACAAGAAACCATAAGACCCGCCATAGACAAATACACGAGACATCTATCAAACAGCACATTATCCCCACAATCAACTGCGGTGCACTTTAACGACACATGGATAGCGATCACAGACACACCCAAGGAACTAGTCGATGCACTACGAAAAATGAGGACGGAAGACACAAGACTGAACACACTCGGCGTCACATGGGACGTGTGGAGGAACGATGTGGCAATCCGTACAGATGCAGGAAGATGCTGCAGACCACTAAGAAGAGTACAGGAAGGAAAGGTCGTACCAATCAACGGCAATCCGTCGTGGACCGAATTGATACGCAGCGGAGCGATCGAAATGATAGACGTCGAAGAAGTAGCTACATGTCAAGTGGCAATGAACGAGGCAGACGTCAACAATCGAGACCCGATCCCAGGCAGATACACGCACGCAGAGATACACGCAGGAAGCACACTCTCAATGGTAAGCAACACCTACCCACTACTTAACCACAACAACGGGGCATACAACTCACTATGTCTAGCGCAATTTAAACAAGCGCTAGGCACGACCATGACATCCATCAGGGACAGGTTTGATACGAACACATTCCTACTACACCACGCCCAACGCCCTCTGGTAAGCACGAGCTTCGCAGACCGACTCTTCGGAGGACGTTTCGCGCACGGCGAGAACGTCGTAGTAGCAATCGCCACATACACAGGATACAACCAAGATGACGCCATCATCATCAATCTAGACGCCGTGCAGCGCGGCTGACTAGCACTCACAGTATTCGAAACCATCCGGTACGAGGAGTCAGAGGAGGAACCAGAGGACCCAAACATTCAAAAAACAAAAAACCAAATTGTGTTTGCGAGCCCACAGCGGCTAGTGTCACGCGGGTACGCCTTATCAACCACCACCAAAACAACCACAAAAGAATACAAAAACCTCGACGAACATGAGACGCAGTTGTAGGAATGGTCAAGGTACCATCGACCGCAGCAAAGGAAGACGTCTTCACGGACGCATCTCAACGTCTACAATCCAGAGAATCCGACCTTCCCACGTATGTAGACGGCGTCCACTTGCAAAACATAGATCAGAACACAGCAAAAGACAACGCACTACCACAACTTAGAGCATGCAAAGTACGTCTCCGACAGATGCGCAGCCCCGAACTAGGAGACAAACTAAGCTCGCGTTACGGCCAGAAAGGAGTGGTGGGAATGATTCTACCCGCCGTGGACATGCCGTTCTGCGCAGAGGACGGTATCGTACCCGACATCATCTTGCTTGGCTTAAACAAGCTTTGCGCTTCTGGAACAAGACCATACATAAAGAACCTGAGGATCTCATTAGAATGGCTCTTGAGGAATCTTTTGACTCCAACACTGGCTGGGTTCATGACTTGCGTTGTGCTCTCCACAAGCTAGGATCCAGTAAAAACATCAACATTTTGGAGGCTGTCGATGTCGAAGGTATTATGTCTGAAGTTTTTGAGTCATGGAGGTTTAAGTACCCAAGTGACACCAATGCAGAGACATCCCTGATGAGAGAAGGGTTGGCTTTAAACGCCTCCGATACCAAAAATGGTTCGCAGCCAACAGCAATGATGAGAATGGCTTGATTCCCTTTACATCCGCCTTACATAAGCAGGATCAGATTCGTTCTATAGCACAGTTTAGAATGGGTTCCCATTGGCTGAACACAGAAAGAATGAGGGTGGTGGATAGAGCACACATCCCTCGCTCAATGAGACACTGTCAAATGTGTGGGTTCCAAAAACCTGAGGATGAAATGCATATGTTTGAGTGCCCTTTTTATAATGATATTCGCCTCCGCTACCAGAAGCTGTTTACAGATATTTATAGGCATGTCCATGAGGATACCAACTTAACCGTATGGAATGTGGAATTCTGCGATTCCACATTGAGAACCTTTATGAATGGAAATGGCACTAAGTCTTTTTGGAGCAACCTAGCCGACTATCTTTCTACTTGTAGAAGAGCAAGACAGGAAGCCCTGGACTGCTTAGTGGCACCGTAATTTATCATCCCTTTTTTTCTTCTTCTTGTGACTTCTCATTTGTTAGCTTCTTACCTCCGCCACTGTAAGTGGTTGAGATCTGGGTCCGGCTCTAAGGGGTTTAATACCTACGCCACCAAAACGGTGGTTGGGAGTTTGGTTTGTTTGTCCTCGACACACCCCTGATGTAATGGGGTTTTTTGCTTTGTGGGTGCTTTTTCTTTTTGTTTAAAGCACAGAGTCTCATACACCCTCGCGGTGTCAAGTAGACTTTAACATGTAATGTAATGTAATGTAATGTAATGTAATCATCATCAACCCCAATGCATTCCCCAACCGTAGGACAGTCTCGCATCTACTGGAAGCCGTGCTAGCGCGCGAGGGAGCAGTCAAAGGAGCTCGCATGAACGCCGACACATTCGGAGGAGAAGACATTGGAGCCGCGCTGACCCAACTGGGTCTGCGTGAAAACGGACACGGAAACATGCTCATTCACAACGGACGATCCGGAGAAGAGGCGAAAACACGCATCTTTGTAGGCGTGAATTACTACGGTCGCTTGAAACACATGGTAGAGGACAAGTACCAGTCGCGTGCACGAGGAGCAGTCGACGCCACAACACGTCAGCCAACGAAGTCCAAGGGACAGAGCGGAGGGCTGCGCATCGGAGAGATGGAGCAGAACGCACTCGTTGCACACGGACTCGCATCGTTCACACGCGAAGCGTTCATGCAGCGCAGCGATCACCACTCAACTAAGGTAAATGCCACGTCAGGAACGCCGGCGGAATGGTGGGTCGCAGCACGAGAAGACCCAGAAGGACCCAACTGTTGAAACACCTTACACGTTCACCCTCATGCAACACGAACTCAGAGCATTGGGGGTGGAGGCAGCTCTTCTCACATCCACTGATGAATTTTATTTATAGCTCAGTGGCGTTGGGTTGTTTGAGTTTTTCCGTGTAAAATTCGTACGAATCAATGTCGAGCAGTTGCAACGCCTTGTCGATCAATTTTTACAGCATGCTATCTGGAAGATACAGACACGAGGACGGATTGCACCAACAGATGATGTTTACGAACAACCGCCCGCTATACGGGACGTCCGTCTCCTGCGATAAGCGTGCCAGTCGCTCGAAATCTTCGTAGTCCAAGAATGTAGTGTGACATGAAGCAAATAGGAACGCAGTTAAAACATGCCAACGCGGCTTCAGCTTTGCATGCCAGATAGCTGTATAAAGAATTTCCCAATTTATTGACCATAAGACCATCGGGAGTATCGGGAGAGATATGGAGTCTGCAAACCCGCTTGGACGGATGCCAACGTCGTATCAGCCCGCGAGGCATTTTGCAATTGCAAGGCGTTTGTTTCTGGGTGGTCAAACTACGAAGACATCAGGCTCGTGGCGTCTCTCAACAACGCAAAGTCGCTTGCGCAGGTCAACGAGCTGGAGCGTACTTACATGGCGTACATGCAAGCATTGGAGCCCTTCCAACCCAAGCGTTCAGAGGTGGATGAGCAGAAGGAAAAGCTCATGGAGAGCCTTAATGTTACACCACGATTCGGGTGTGACACAAAGATACACGCACGTAGCGCAGTACAGTCAGATATGAGAGCTTTGAGTTGTAGTTTGGGCGAGGACCTGCGTAAGGTTCCGTCGCAATAGTAGGGGTCCGTCCAATGTTCCCGATCCGAGATCTAGTTGGCCGATGGAAGGTTCCGTGGGGGATTTTCCTAGGGAAAGGTCCGTTTGGGAGCGACCCTTTGAGAGAAGATCCAATTGGGAATTTTCGAAGGAATGTTCGAGGAATGTTCTTTAGGAATATTCCGATAGGAAAAGCTATAAATAGAGTGCCTACGCCTGAGTCTTCAATTATATCTTAATTCACTTGTAACCCCGAGTCAAGAGTCACCCCTGGAGTCCCGTCTCTTGTCCCAGTCTCCTCTACGTGAGTTGTCTTTGATTCCCCGCATCGCCCTGTCGGACATATCCTTGTCGCGACCCGAGACCCTGATTTGCCAAGACCCTGAAGACCCCAGCCCGGCCTCCGCGACATATCCTTGTCCCGGCCTCAAGACCCTGAAGACCCCAGCCCGGCCCAGCGACATATCCTTGTCCCGGCCTTGAGACCCTGAAGACCCCCCGAAAGTACGTGCTCAGAGGCAGTACCTGTGGCTGGCATTAGGCTTGTATAGTTAAGATATTGAATAGCTGTCCGAAGACCTTCTGTCCGACGATCCGCGGTTGCGCGTCCCTTGACCAAGGACGGTAATTGTCGTCCACTAGACTTGGAATTAGTTAGATTACGGCACTACTTGATTGACTATCAGTCGCTTAGTTGTCAGCCGACACGACCCGACTAAACAGCAGTCGGTGACGTGTGCAGATTGGCCCTACCCTAAAGCGCGCTCCCTAACTCCTTTTCCTGTGTGTTACACTTGGTTTCGGAGCTTGAGGTAGTGGGGGTGAGTGTTACACCACGATTCGGGTGTGACACAAAGATACACGCACGTAGCGCAGTACAGTCAGATATGAGAGCTTTGAGTTGTAGTTTGGGCGAGGACCTGCGTAAGGTTCCGTCGCAATAGTAGGGGTCCGTCCAATGTTCCCGATCCGAGATCTAGTTGGCCGATGGAAGGTTCCGTGGGGGATTTTCCTAGGGAAAGGTCCGTTTGGGAGCGACCCTTTGAGAGAAGATCCAATTGGGAATTTTCGAAGGAATGTTCGAGGAATGTTCTTTAGGAATATTCCGATAGGAAAAGCTATAAATAGAGTGCCTACGCCTGAGTCTTCAATTATATCTTAATTCACTTGTAACCCCGAGTCAAGAGTCACCCCTGGAGTCCCGTCTCTTCCCAGTCTCCTCTACGTGAGTTGTCTTTGATTCCCTGCATCGCCCTGTCGGACATATCCTTGTCGCGACCCGAGACCCTGATTTGCCAAGACCCTGAAGACCCCAGCCCGGCCTCCGCGACATATCCTTGTCCGGCCTCAAGACCCTGAAGACCCCAGCCGGCCTCCGCGACATATCCTTGTCCCGGCCTCGAGACCCTGAAGACCCCCCGAAAGTACGTGCTCAGAGGCAGTACCTGTGGCTGGCATTAGGCTTGTATAGTTAAGATATTGAATAGCTGTCCGAAGACCTTCTGTCCGAAGATCCGCGGTTGCGCGTCCCTTGACCAAGGACGGTAATTGTCGTCCACTAGACTTGGAATTAGTTAGATTACGGCACTACTTGATTGACTATCAGTTGCTTAGTTGTCAGCCGACACGACCCGACTAAACAGCAGTCGGTGACGTGTGCAGATTGGCCCTACCCTAAAGCGCGCTCCCTAACTCCTTTTCCTGTGTGTTACACTTGGTTTCGGAGCTTTTGGTTCGATCCCACGCTAACGGTAACCTACCCCTTCTCGATCCTTGCAGTGTCTCCGAAACCCTCAAAGAAACTGGACCCTGCTGCAGTTTCCAAGGCAAAGCCGCTTACTAAGCCCAAGCCTGTACCCCTCCCGAAGCTGCTTACTACGCCGCTTGCATCTGCCCAGAAGCCGCCTACGAAGCCCAAGGCGCGGACGACACCAGCAGCTGGAGTTCCAGCAGTTTCGGCAGTACAAAACCCTGTCCTTAGTACGGCTGCACCTAGGAGCCAGCTCAGATCACGCCCCCCGCGCACTACGGGATCTGCGAGTTCTTCCAACGTGGGTACTGCCATCAGTGAGAAGTACAGTCCACGTCGTACACCTACTCCACCTCCCCCAAGAAACGGCAGGCCGAGCCACGTGCCCCCGGCCCCGGTCAACAGTCGCCCCTCCAAGAAGCAGCAGACCGAGCCACGTGTCTCCGACCTTCTACAACAGGCTGACAAGGATCTCCAGCAGATCCAGCTTTGCACCTCTCCCTACCCTTGCAGGCACTCGAGACCTAGCGCATATCACGTGATCTTCCCAACACGTGGCGCCTACTACCCGTGACAATTTTTGTCCCCCTGCAAGCGATGCCCTTGCGGTCACTTGAGACTGAGAGCAAAAATCACGTGATCGTCCGTCCCTTTCTCTATGGACGCTTACTATCCGTGACAGTTTTTGTACCCCTGCAAGCAATACCCCTGGAGTGACTCGAGGCCAACCGCTAATCACGTGGCCACCCCTCTGACTACCAGTCGCTTACTACGCGGCGTCGTCTACGCCTGCGCTCGCCAACCAGTCCACGGGAGAATATACGGAAGTGCTGGACATCTCTCTGGCCACATGCCGGTAGCGCGCAGCCCTCTCGCCCTAGCCAAGCCCCCAACCAAGTCTCATGGCCTTCAGAGACACATGGAGCTAGATATCATTAAAATAGAAAATATGAAGGAATTAGCTAGAGCCCTTGGACTACAAGCCGAGCTAGGGCTACAAGTTTACCAGCCTTGGTAAACGTTACTCTCCCCTCCGCTCCTCGTCTCTACACCCCCTGGGATTCAGCATGAAAGACGTGAGCATGAAAGACGTGAATGCTAAGCAATGTCCGCAAGTGGGGCAAACACCTGACCTAGCGCCACTTGTCCGAAACGGTCAACTGCTCCAGAACTTCGCCCACATAGACCCAGTCCAGCTAACCCAAATCATGCAAGCCCTGAGGGAGCAATTGATTCTAGACATCCAACCCCGGCAAAAGGATGTCACCATGGATAACATGGAGGATGATGCGCATCAACTTCAACAACCTCCGCATCAACAATTTTTTCACTTGGATCCGCATCAGATGTTCAGATCATCCAAGCCGTGAGAGTAGAAGTTGGTCAAGAGATGCACGAGCAATTGAGGCAACACCCAAATTCGAGTAGGCGGGGACAAAACCCAAGCCAATTCGACAAGGGTACTTCCCAAGCTCTACTAGGCAGGGAGACAGGAACGGGGATGGCACGACCTTCCTCTTTGACCCCAGAGGGCAGGGAATACTTGCGGGCCAATGACGGGTGTTTCCGTTGCCGAGAGCTTGGACATTGGACCCAAGAGTGCCATGTAGGGAGGCCCAAAACCGCCGATGGGGCTATGGGAGGTACAACAGGAAGTAATCTCCCCGGCACGCATTTGGTAGTGAAACCTGAACTGCCGTCTCGGTCATGTACATGACGTCCGGATAAAGGAACAAAAGAACCATCCACTACGTTCTATCCTCGAGCCAAGAAAGGTACAATATCACCAATATTCCATCCTCAAGGGCAGCATAAGGAACAAAACAACCATCCACTACGTTGTATCCTCAAGGGCAGAGTTGGAAAAAGCGGGTGTTGTGTCCGTTTTGTCTATCCGCAAAGGTAGAAAAAACGTACTACAACACTTCTGTCCCTTGACCCATCTCCCGAAATATCCAGTTGTGCGTTCCAAGCCATCAGTCCTAGGGTAGTGGGGTGTACAAAGTCCCTAAGGTGTAACCAGTCCAAGCCATCAGTCCTAGGGTATACCAAAACCCTGAG
This sequence comes from Microglena sp. YARC, assembly GCA_022414725.1. Classification (NCBI taxonomy): domain Eukaryota; kingdom Viridiplantae; phylum Chlorophyta; class Chlorophyceae; order Chlamydomonadales; family Chlamydomonadaceae; genus Microglena; species Microglena sp. YARC. The sequence continues at coordinate 6,755 of JAJSRW010000577.1, read as the reverse complement.
GTGTAACTAGTCTCTAGCCATCAGTCCTAGGGTGTACAAAGTCCTAAGGTGTTAACGAGTCCAAGCCATCAGTCCTAGGGTATACCAAAAACTGAGGTGCAACAAGTCACCAAGAAAAACCAAAGACCCAAGGCAGACCTGGCACCAACGGTATCTGGCCATCGAACAACATGAAACCTAGAACCCAAGACCCAAGACCCAAGACCCCGAGGCAGACCTGGCACCACCGGGATCTGGCCATCGAACACATGAAACCTAGAACCCAAGACCCACGACCCAAGACCCAAGACCCCGAGGCAGACCTGCACCACCGGGATCTGGCCATCTAACAACATGAAACCTAGAACCCAAGACCCAAGACCCAAGACCCAAGACCCAAGACCCGAGGCAGACCTGGCACACCGGGATCTGGCATCGAACAACATGAAACCTAGAACCCAAGACCCACGACCCAAGACCCAAGACCCCGAGGCAGACCTGGCACCACCGGATCTGGCCCTCGAACACATGATTTACCTAGAAAAAAAAAAAGAAAAAAATGGAACTAGAGACGTCTAGACCCTGGAAAAAAATATGATACGAGCCATGAGTTGTCTTAGACCCACACTTGCAGCTCAAGCTCCAGTCTTGATACAATGCTTGCCGCACTGCACACCCGGACACTTTGTGCCACCAGGGCCCTACACCAGGGTTACTGAAGAGCCGATGGACAATGAGTCCCCCTCCTGCCCTTGCTCAACAACCAGCAGGGCGAGGACTACGAGGACACTGATGGTAACAGCACCAGCGACCTCACCGCCAACCTGGCACCAGCTCACCGCCCCAGGCGTGCGCCTTGATGTGGACTACTTTCTATTTAGTTTTTTTTGTACTCACCCGTGCCCCCGAGGAATCTTTTTTTGGACTAATAGAACGGTTGTAGTAGCATAGGACCCTGATACAAGTACCTGCACTTTCCGGTACATAGTAGTAATAAGTAATAAGTCCGAGTTTCCAAGATCCAAGTCCGAGTCCAAGATTTCAAGTCCAAATCCAAGCCAAGATTGATGTAATATTTTTTTTGTTCTTTTCTCCTAGTAGAAAGTCTCAGGGTTCAGTTCTAATGATGAGGGCATCATTTGCTTGAGTAGTGGGGGTGAGTGTTACACCACGATTCGGTGTGACACAAAATACACGCACGTAGCGCAGTACAGTCAGATATGAGAGCTTTGAGTTGTAGTTTGGGCGAGGACCTGCTTAAGGTTCCGTCGCAATAGTAGGGGTCGTCAATGTTCCCGATCCGAGATCTAGTTGGCGATGGAAGGTTCCGTGGGGGATTTTCCTAGGGAAAGGTCCGTTTGGGAGCAACCTTTGAGAGAAGATCAATTGGGAATTTTCGAAGGAATGTTCGAGAATGTTCTTTAGGATATTCCGATAGGAAAAGCTATAAATAGGTGCTACGCCTGAGTCTTCAATTATATCTTAATTCACTTGTAACCCCGAGTCAAGAGTCACCCCTGGAGTCCCGTCTCTTGTCCCAGTCTCCTCTACGTGAGTTTGTCTTTGATTCCCCGCATCGCCCTTGTCGGACATATCCTTGTCGCGACCCGAGGACCCTGATTGCCAAGACCTGAAGACCCCGCCCGGCCTCCGCGACATATCCTTGTCCCGGCCTCAAGACCCTGAAGATCCCAGCCCGGCCCCAGCGACAAAATATCCTTGTCCGGCCTCGAGACCTGAAGACCCCCCCGAAAGTACGTGCTCAGAGGCAGTACTGTGGCTGCATTAGGCTTGTATAGTTAAGATATTGAATAGCTGTCCGAAGACCTTCTGTCCGAAGATCCGCGGTTGCGCGTCCCTTGACCAAGGACGGTAATTGTCGTCCACTAGACTTGGAATTAGTTTAGATTACGGCACTACTGATTGACTATCAGTTGCTTAGTTGTCAGCCGACACGACCCGACTAAACAGCAGTCGGTGACGTGTGCAGATTGGCCCTACCCTAAAGCGCGCTCCCTAACTCCTTTTCCTGTGTGTTACACTTAACGAGAAGGCGGGATCACTGATGAATTGGTATATGAAGGGATTAATGGACAGCATTGCCGGATGCAATATGTGCCCATGATGTACTCGTTTCCCCAGTCGGCACATACTGGGTCAAGGGCGTGCCGTTTGCTCGCGAACAGGCGTGCCGCGCCCGCCATCAACATGTACTTTAATGGGGCGCCGTTGTTTTATTTGTTGCCGTTGTTGCCGTTGTTGCTTGCATTTATCTACAAAAAGTTCTGTCAAATTAAGTATGAAGTCTGAGTGTACAGAAATGAATTGGTGATCCGTGAACCAGTCGATTCTGAATTGGGCCATTTGTAAATGGTGCGGAAAAAAAACGGTAAAATCTACTACAATGTACGTTGAATCTAACAAGTTTCGTCTTTTCACGATGAATTTAGAGATATCAGTGGGTGTCTTCGGTTCTCAATTCTTCGAGAGTTTTTTTCTGACAATTGTTTAACGGCAATGTCCTTTTCTTCTTGATACTTTGAACCACAGAACAGAAGTTTGTCGAGCCTTCTTGATATTACAATCGAAGAATTTAGATTTGTCGAGCTCAGATAAAGAACATGTCCGCAATTTCAGAGTTGAATCTGAAAGATTTACTGTACAGCAGATTCCATCAATATTGAATTCGCATTTCCGTGAGAATCCATTGTTGTTTTGGTCAGTCCGCCAAGTATCTTGATAGAGAGTGGAGCCGGGATAACAAACCATGCATCCGCCTTTGCATGTCCTCCATACTTGTTCAGGAGTGACGTAACATGGTAATGTACACCACAATCGACTTTGATCACAGTTCCATAGGAGCAGGAGCAGGAGCAGGAGCAGTAGAGGAGCAGGAGCAAGGAGCAAGCAGGAGCAGTTAAGCAGGAGCAGGAGCAGGAGCAGGAGCAGGAGCAGGAGCCAGGAGCAGGAGCAGAGCAGGAGCAGGAGCAGGAGCAGGAGCAGGAGCAGGAGCAGGAGCAGGAGCAGGAGCAGGAGCAGGAGCAGGAGCAGGAGCAGGAGCAGGAAGCAGGAGCAGGAGCAGGAGGCAGGAGAAGCAGCCGGAGCAGGAGAAGCAGGAGGATCAGCCGGAGCATCATCATCATCAAATATCTTCGAGAAATCAAATTCCTCATAAGCAGCATCGTGCGCAGCTTGAGCAGCTGTATCAGCATCGTGCGCATCTTGCGCAGCTTGAGCAGCTGTATCAGCATCGTGCGCATCTTGCGCAGCTTGAGCAGCTGTATCAGCATCGTGCGCATCCTGCGCAGCCTGCGCAGCTTGCGCAGCTTTATCAGCATACAGTATACTTAGTAAATGGTTCACTTGGTAAGGATCATCAGCAGTAGGATCAGCATCAGCATCAGCAGCTTGAGCATCGTGAGAATCAGGATCAGGAACATACATGTCCGGTAGGTGGTACTGAACAGAGGACCTTGATCTTGATCTTCTTGCGCTTTGAGCTTCTTCTAAATTGGTGGCTTCTTCGAAGTTGGAGTGGCTTCCAGAACCGCGTAGGTTTTCTAATAGTGTCTGGGCCTAGCTTCCAAAAACTGTATCGGATTGACAAACTGTCTGGGTTTTCGAGATTTAATAATAAAGAATAGTCAGACATTGTTGTTGTAGAGTTGTCATTTGGATACTACCGATTTTCATTCAATTGTTTACATCATGCACTACACCAAGATATACCAACGAAAGCCGCAATGGAACAGCCAGAATGTCCCTCTGCCTTTAGCCTATTCGTTACTCGTCTTAGAAATGATGCAACCGTAGTACATAAATCGTACATACAAACTCAGCGTCAAACTGACGTTTGGAACCTCGAAACGGCTAATATCTTCCGGATGTTCATTCCGGATAGAGACTCGCCGATGTCTCAACAGATTGGCGTACGCCAGATTCTACATGGGTGCCGCCCCAATTTCTTGCCCATCGTGCTTCGAGGTACCGAAACCTCCGCTTTCGCAGGTATTGCAAGAAAACAGAAACTCATTGTGAGATTGCTGATTCGTAGCTCTGAGGGAGAAGAGCACGAAGGTACTCGTCCGGTTTTGAGTGTATTGGAAAGGTCTGGGGGGCACACCAATCTCTAGGCGGACTTATGGCCCTCTACAAGCTATTCGTTTCGAGCTTCGTAGCCGCAAAAAACGTTATAATGGAGGACGTCGATGAGTTCAGTGAACGCTTCCAGACATCCTAATGCTTACACTTCACCAAGTCTTTGGGAGAGAGAGAGAGACCTCTCGCGTTTTGCCGAGACGCGCCGAGAGGTTCCTCGAAAAAGCCCACCAACACCTGATACTGATATGGGGACACAGACGGTTGAACGGTTTACGCCCAGAGGCGACTCGGAATATCTTCGAGAACCTCTTCTAACCTGCTGCACCCCCAACGTTGCCCAAACGCAACGATCTGCAGCTGGATGATTATAAGGAGTGTCCCATTTTATTTGAGAACAACTGCTACAACATGGAAATTGCCGGATATCTCAAGACAATGCGGAGGCGGAACAATATCATCTGCAAAGCCTTTCTACGAAGTATATAGATGAGCTAGGTATTTCGAGATTCTGTCTGCAAATGCAGAGGCCCCGATGATTGACTATTTCGCAAACAATTCGTGTGAAAATATCAAACGGTAAGACAGCAACGGTGTAACCTAATGTTTGTAGCAAACCACGGGGCATGAACACCAATACCGATTTTTGAATCAACAAATTGCAGGATGTTAACGAGTATATCGTGGTTCTTTTTTTAGATCACGGCTCTCCATCCTGCAGAACACCGTATCGTTCCACTTTTGTCGGTACTTTCGAGAGTGTCCATTGAAGGACCAGCGCACTTAAGCGATCGCCTACTTCCCTGGTACCGTGGCCCAAAAGAACACAGGTCTTTGTTGATGTGCAATGCGTCATGAAAGAGTTTCTTTGCTTGGAGCGGGCCATTTGTATGACCATCCCACTCGGTACACTATAACTTTCGACAGCCGTTTATATTGGGATGTTTCATTTTACTGTTCGCCGACTGTAGCAGTAAGCCTTTACGTACCTCGCAGTGTACCTGAACTACATTTGTAAACTCCATCGCATCCTACAATGTTCAATAGTCGTGAATCAGTTTGACGTTGGCCATACGTGCTACACCAATGATTTATATGTACGTATTGAGCTTGCTGCGAATCGGGCTGAATGATGTGTTTTGTTCTTCAGATGGAAACGTACATCAGTTTAAATGGAAGAAAAACATTGAGGACCGAATTAGCAATAATTCGGAGGATGATGGCCCCTTCGTGTGTTTGACATGCGTGGGAGGACTTGCGTGTCGGCGACACTACGACAATAAAGAGTTTCACCGGGGCCACCACGATCACACCTGATGTTGGGTTGCCTTTTAGTTGCACGGTAAAAATCCGCTTGTTTATTCGTGCGGAAGCTTGGTTAGCGATCAGATTCCACGTAGATTCCGATAAACAGTCCATGTGATTCCGCTCATGTACTTTCCATTACACTCATATCCGCCATACGTCGATCAAACGCCCAAGAGTTGTAAAGTGCATTTCGGAGATACTTGTACATTGTTCCCATGCCATATTTGACACTGCTCCGTTTCTTGTCACCAATTGTTCAGGCAGGTGCACCTACGTTGATGTGGATCAGTGGGAGAAGGTTGCAATGTGGTACTAGTGGCAATGCATTTTTCAGGGCTCGGACTCTGATAATTTTGTCAATCATAAACCGATGCAGTTGCCCCTGTTCAAGTTCTCTACATCACCATTGCTGAACCAATTAAAAATGCTCATGAAGCAAACCGGCTCTATTTCACGATGTATACGCTTTTCATTTTACACAATTTAAAACAAAAAATAATAGCACGTAAACATCATGGGCGGCTTTGAGAACTGAAGGAGAATACGATTTACGACTACACACACGAAAAAAGCGAACGACTGATGTAATTAAATGAGTCTCGAATATTCTTCCCCCCCATTATTCTCGTCGACTATAGTCGTGATGTTGCATTTCGGTTCGACCCACTTTATTTCCCACTTAATTGATAACAATAGATGAAGTATAATAATAACAAACCTGCATCTAATGTGTAGGACGCTTTCGGTTGTCCTCCTTAATCGCATTGGTTGTACTCGTTGGGAACCTCGCTCATGGTGGTGTTCGCACAACAATTGGATCATCCTCTACTCGTCGTGTGGTCAAATAGACCCTTCATTTCACCTAACCAGATGGCACAACGACCGTTCACGCGGGGCCGACGACCAAACGCCGTGATTGTTTCCAGGCCATATCGATGATAGCAGGATAGTTACGCCTTAATTGACGTTGGATGTCTGACTCTATCCCCGATACACTGAGACTTACCGACGACGTGACACACGAAATTAGATGCAAGATATCGCAATCGATGTTCCCGCTTGAACAATGCCATATTGGGGAGTTGACAACGTTCTCTGAAGCACACGACCTGCAACTTCATTATAATGGGTGTCCATTCAATTTGAGAACAGACTGTTTATTACAAAAGGTGTGTTATATGGTTGTATACTTGACCTCACCTAGATGCGTTCCATGTCTGTCTCGCCTTGATCTGATGCAACACGACAAGGGCATCCATCCAGGATGTAACATAGCCCCTGCAAGTTGAGTGGCGTACTATCGTCAAATTGTTGTTTGTGCTGATATCAAGGACGGTCCAAGCCCTAGCGTTAGGGTCACTATCATACTT
>JAJSRW010001656.1:0-26323 GCA_022414725.1 Microglena sp. YARC | reverse complement strand
AGGGAAGATACGTAGCATGTCAACATCGGGCAGATGTGAGTACTCTGTACACAACCAATTTGATTTTTCTCTCAGTTCGCGCACTATGTAACGAGCCTATCTCTCCTCGCTCCGCATTCCTTCCATTCTTGGCTCAACAACGCTTGGTTTGCATTGATCTCTGCTTGCTGCCGCCCACCAACCACCACATTCTTTCACGTACCACCCTAACCCTTTCGACAGCCCTTGAATTGGGGGGAAGGAAGATGGCATCTTGTTGCTCAGATGCTCAGCTTCCTGGATATGGGTTCAGATAGGGGGTCTGAATCCCAATGCCTGAGCTATCTAGAAAAATGGAGGTGGCTGCAGGTGTGGTGTACTATATATTATCAAGTTCATAACGCATTACACTTGCAATCACTAAACAATTCATAACTAATCCAGGACTGGGCCAAACATACCAAATCAGGGGGGACCAACTCAAGAAAATCGATGCGCATTTTTTGATCCACTCAGATTAGAAAAAAACTGTTCTCAGACTATGGGCCTGCATAACTGCCTCCCTGCCAGCACTGATTCAATAAATCAGTGGGGCTTGGATGAGCACACACCTGGTGGTGGGTGGTGGCAAGGGGTAGAAAGGGTGATGGGCTGACAGGCCATAAAAAAATCTGGATGCCCTTTGGGGCAGCGGAGCACATGGTTGGGGCCATTTCTGGTGCTGTCGAAACATTTTTGCAATGGCCACTGTGCATCCCTGTCAGCACTGTTCAAATAATTCACAAGGGGCTTGATGAGCACACACGTGGTGGTGGTGGATGGAAGCAAAGGGTGGAAAGGGTGATGGGATGACAGGCAAAAACATCTGGGAATGCCTTTGGGAGCAGGGAGCCTGGGGGGGCCATTTGGTGTTGTCGACACACATTTTGCCACCCCCCACCATCCCAACCACCCATATTAACCAAAGAATCAAGGTTGTCAATGTTGGTGTCACAAAGATACCATTGTGAAGGTCATCATAGTCATCATCATGAACGATAACTTAAGTAATAATATAATAATGATTAGAATAATAAGTAATGAAGTTAATTCACCCAACTTTGCCAGTGCTGTCCTCTACACCACCACTGGTCCAACACTGTCCACCCCACTGCCCACCACTTCGTCGCACGGCCTCCACCGCCACTGTCCACTATTGGCCCCCACCCCCACTATCCCCCCGCTTGTCCAAACCAAGCCACCCTCCACCCCCACTGTCCACCCTCCACCCCCATTGTCCACCACTGTCCACCCACACCACCACTGTCCACCCCCGCACTGTTCCACCACTGTCACCTCCACCCCAACTGTCCACCCTCCACCCCCCACTGTCCACCATGTCCACCCCTCACTGTCCCCACTGTCCATCCCCACTGTCCACCACTGTCACCCCCCATCACCACTGTCCACCAATCCCAGCCCTGGACCCACTTCCACCCTCCACCCCCCCACCCCACCCCCACTGTCCACCTCACCCCACTCGCCCCCACTCCCCCACTCGTCCACCCTCACCCCCCATTGTCCAACCACTTCCACCCCCCACTGTCCACCACTGTTCCACCCCCACTGACCACCACTGCTCCACCACTTCCACGCCACTGTACACCCACACCCCCACTGTCCACCATCCACGCCCACTGTAGATTCCACCCTGTCCACCCGCAGTCCCCACTGTCCATCCCCCCACTGCTCCACCCCCCCATCACCACTGTCCACCCCCCAAGGAACACCTGTCAACACCCTCCACCCCCCCACTGTCCACCCTGTCCACACCCACCCTCCACCACTGTCCCACCACTGTCCACCCACTGTCGCCACCACTGTCCACCCCACTTTGTCCACCTCCACCACTGATCCACCACCACCCCCCACTGTCCAACCCCCACCACTGTCCAAACCCCCACTTGTCCACCCCCCCCACTGTCCACTCCACCACTGTCTGTCACCCCCCACTGTCCACCACTGTCCACTGTCCACACTGTCCATCCACGTCCACCACTTCCACCACATCCCCCCACTGTCCACCCCACATTGTCCACCCACACCCCCCACCACCACTGTCCCCCCCACTGTCCACCCCACTGTCCAAACCCCACCGCCCCCACTGTCCACCATCCACCCCCACTGTGTGTCCACCACCCCCCACTGTCCACCACTGTCCACCCCCCACTGTCCACCCCCCACTGTACCCACCACTGTCCACCCCCACACTGTCCACCACTGTCCAACCACTGTCACCACTTGTCCACCCCCCACTGTCCGACCACTGTCCACCACCCCCATCCCCCACCCCACTGTCTTCACCCTTATTCCACCACCAACTGTCCACCACTGTGTCCACCCCTGTCCACTCACTGTACACGAAGAACCCACACTGCCGTCCCGCCACTGTCCACCCCCATGGTCCACCACTGTCCACCCCCCACCTTCCACCACTTTGTCTCCATCCACCCCACCCCCACTGTCCACCCCCACTGTCCCATCCCACTGTCCCCCCACTGTCCACCACTGTCCACCCCACTGTCCACCCTCCCACCACGTCCACCACTGCTCCCCCCCCCACTCCACCCACTGTCCACTGTCCCCCCCCCACTGTCCACCACTCTGTCACCCCCCATGTCCACAGCCCTGAACCACCTGTGTCCCCCCCACCCCCACGGCCCCCCCACCATCACACACACAACACCCATCCACCCACCCACCTCACACACACACACACACGAGCACACACACACCTTCTCCCCCCCACACACACCCCACCCATCACCCACCCCCACCACACACACTCACATACACCCACCCACCCACACCATCTGTGTGTGTGTGTCCTGGGTGCATGTCTACCAAGAGGTTGGCAGCAGGAGAGCCCCCCAACAAGCAGTGTAGCCACCTCATGTGGGCCCAACTGGGCCCAAAAGTGCCAAAAAAAGGCACTAAAACTGGCGTAACTGTGTGTAGAGTGGTCCAATGGCCTTGAGGTTTGTTCCTGTGGACTTGTGTGTGTCATAGCAGCACCCACTCCAGTTGAAAACTTAACCGGTTTTTATTCGGTTTCCGGCAGAAAAATCCCAGGGGGTGGGTTTGAAAACCCACAAAAAGCACAAAAAAGTACACCAAATCACTCTATCTCACTCCACATACACTCTTTCCAGAAACCTTTTTCGCTCAGAGGGGCTCAAAAGGGTGGTTAGCTTGCAGGTACGCAGTTTCGGAAGGATTAAACGAGGGAGTTCGCGGGGGCCAACGCACGTCGACACGTCAGGCTTACCACCACCACCACCACCACGTGGCAGATTCTCGGTTACATGCACCGGTGTACTTCATGGCGCCCCCATGCACCCCCCATGCATGCGCCCCTTAAAAAAATCAGCCGACTCACTGCAGGATCTGCTGTCGTTGCTTATGTTGCCGCGCTGCCTTGCTGCTGCCCTGCCCTCCTGCGGTCGTCGATTCTGCTGCCCAGCAATTCTGCTGCTGCTGCTGCTCCTGTTGCTGCTCTCGTGTGAGATCTCGGGCTGCTCGCTTTGCCAGCAAGGCCGAACAGTCACCATGAGACGTGGAGGACTGCTGGTTGGCGTGACTGCGAGGATTACTCTGCCAGCCGGAAGCGAAAAACAAGCATGTATGCGGTTAATTTCTCATTCTGCATTCCGACACGAACGATAATGGCGCGCAAAGTTGAGTTCAGATTATCTGACTGGTCCGTTGACCTCGGGTGGCGTGGCCTCAAGTCGCCAGTGCCGGCACACCCACACACACACACACACACACACACACACACCTCCCCTCACCTGGTGGTGACAACAGTCACAGGCAAGCATAACGTAACGCAAGCAAAACACTACGTCACTCCAGGTTCCCAGGGGATCACTCAACCCAGTACTGATGGAGCTCACTCACGTTTAAGTTCCCAGGTCTGATGAGAGGGGCTGCTTTCGTGACGATATGAACGTAGCATGTCAACATCGCAGATGGTGAGGTACTCGTACACACCAATTTGATTTTTCTCTACAGTTCGCGCACTATGTAACGAGCCCTATCTCTCCCTCGCTCGCTTCCTTCCATTCCTTGGCTCCAACAAAGCTTGGGTTTGCATTGATTCTGCTGCTGCCACATTTTTCACTACCACCCTACCTTTCGACAGCCCTTGAATTGGGGGGAAGGAAGATGTCCATCTTGTTGCTCAGATGCTCAGCTTCCTGGAATGGGGTCAGAAGGGGGTCTGAATCCCAATGCCTGAGCTTCTAGAAAATGGAGGGTGGCTGCAGGGTGTGTGTCCATATATAATCAAGTTCATAACACATTACACCTTGCAATCACTAAACAATTCATAACTAATCCAGGACTGGGCCAAACATCACCAAATCAGGGGGGACCAACTCAGAAAATCGATGCGCATTTTTTGATCCACTCAGAATTAGAAAAACAACTGTTCTCAGACTTCTGGGCCTGCATAACTGCCTCCCTGCCAGCACTGATTCAATAAATCAGTGGGGGCTTGGATGAGCACACACTGGTGGTGGGTGGTGGCCAAGGGGTAGAAAGGGTGATGGGCTGACAGGCAAAAAAATCTGGATGCCTTTGGGGGCAGGGAGCACATGGTTGGGGCCATTCTGGCGCTGTCGACACACTTTTTGCAATGAGCACCTGTGCCTCCCTGTCAGCACTGTTTCAATAATTCACAAGGGGCTTGGATGAGCACACACTGGTGGTGGGTGGTGAACAAAGGGTGGAAAGGGTGATGGGCTGACAGGCAAAAACATCTGGATGCCTTTGGGAGCAGGGAGCACATGGGTGGGGCCATTCTGGTGTTGTCGACACACATTTTGCCACCCACCCACCCATCCACCCACCCATATCAAAAGAATCAGGTTGTCAAAATGTTGGTGTCAAAAGATACCATTGTGAAGGTCATCATCATCATCATCATAACATAACTTAATAATAATAATAATAATAAAATAATAAATAATAATTTCACCACTTTCCATGCTGTCCTCCACCACCACTGTCCAACACTGTCCACCCCCCCACTGCCCACCACTGTCCACCCTCCACCCCCCACTGTCCACCCCCCACCCCCCACTGTCCACCCTCCACCCCCCACTGTCCACCCTCCACCCCCCATTGTCCACCACTGGTCCACCCCACACCACTGTCCACCCCCCACTGTCCACCACTGTCCACCTCCACCCCCACTGTCACCCTCCACCCCCCACTGTCCACCACTGTCCACCCCCACTGTCCACCACTGTCCACCCCCATCACCACTGTCCACCCCCCACTGTCCACCCTCCACCCCCCACTGTCCACCTCCACCCCCCACCCTCCACCCCCACTGTCCACCTCCACCCCCACTGTCCACCACTGTCCACCCCCCACTGTCCCCCACTGTCCACCACCCCCCACTGTCCACCCCCCACTGTCCACCACTGTCCACCCCCCACTGTCCACCACTGTCCATCCCCCACTGTCCACCACTGTCCACCCTCCACCACCACTGTCCACCACTGTCCACCCCCCACTGTCCACCACTGTCCACCCCCCACTGTCCACCCCCACTGTCCACCACTGTCCACCCCCACTGTCCACCACTGTCCACCCCCACTGTCACCACTGTCCACCCTCCACCACCACTGTCCACCACTGTCCACCCCACACTGTCCACCCTCCACCACCACTGTCCACCACTGTCCACCCCCCACTGTCCACCACTGTCCCACCCCCACTGTCCACCCCCCACCCCCCACTGTCCACCCCCCACCACCACTGACCACCACTGTGTAGCCCCACCCACCCCCCCCCCACCCCCACCCCCCCCACCATCACACACACACACACCCATCCACCCACCCACCTCACACACACACACACACACACAAGCACACACACACCTTCTCCCCCCCACACACACCCCACCCATCACCCACCCCCACCACACACACTCACATACACCCACCCACCCACACCATCTGTGTGTGTGTGTCCTGGGTGCATGTCTACCAAGAGGTTGGCAGCAGGAGAGCCCCCCAACAAGCAGTGTAGCCACCTCATGTGGGCCTAACTGGGCCCAAAAGTGCCAAAAAAGGCACTAAAACTGGTGTAACTGTGTGTAGAGTGGTCCAATGGCCTTGAGGTTGTTCCTGTGGACTTGTGTATTTTATAGCAGCACCCATTTCAGTTGAAAACTTAACCGGTTTTTTTATTCGGTTTCCGGCAGAAAAATCCCAGGGGGTGGGTTTGAAAACCCACAAAAAGCACAAAAAAGTACATCAAATCACTCTATCTCACTCCACATACACTCTTTCCAGAAACCTTTTTCGCTCAGAGGGGCTCAAAAGGGTGGTTAGCTTGCAGGTACGCAGTTTCGGAAGGATTAAACGAGGGAGTTCGCGGGGGCCAACGCACGTCGACACGTCAGGCTTACCACCACCACCACCACGTGGCAGATCTCGGGTTACATGCACCGGTGTACTTCATGGCGCCCCCATGCACCCCCCATGCATGCGCCCCTTAAAAAAATCAGCCGACTCACTGCAGGATCTGCTGTCGTTGCTTATGTTGCCGCGCTGCCTTGCTGCTGCCCTGCCCTCCTGCGGTCGTCGATTCTGCTGCCCAGCAATTCTGCTGCTGCTGCTACTCCTGTTGCTGCTCTCGTGTGAGATCTCGGGCTGCTCGCTCGCTCCTAGGATAGCCGCTGCGCGTCTAAATAAGCTAGTAGCCTTGTGGACATGCGACATGCACATGTCCTACCTACGGGCTGCGTTTTAGGCTGCTTTGCCAGCAAGGCCGAACAGTCACCATGAGACGTGGAGGACTGCTGGTTGGCGTGACTGCGAGGATTACTCTGCCAGCCGGAAGCGAAAAACAAGCATGTATGCGGTTAATTTCTCATTGTGCATTCCGACAAGAACGATAATGGCGCGCAAAGTTGAGTTCAGATTATCTGACTGGTCCGTTGACCTCGGGTGGCGTGGCCTCAAGTCGCCAGTGCCGGCACACACACACACACACACACAAACACACACCTCCCCTCACCTGGTGGTGACAACAGTCACAGGCAAGCATAACATAACGCAAGCAAAACACTACGTCACTCCGTTTATTAAGGCGACGTAGTCCGCCCCGACCCCCCCACGTAATGTCCCATAAAATCCCCCGACGTAGTGCTTTTACCCAGGCCACGCTGATTGCCAAAGTCTGAGAATGCGGTCTCTCTCTTCGACCGCTCACTTAGAGCGCGTGGATGAGATATCTCTTGGAAGTGGACCCTTCTGTTGCGCAATTCGACTGGAGTTCGAGAGTGCATCCACTCGACGGAGAAGTGATGGGCAGTTGTGAGCCCTTAATGACTTCTTCGAACCTTTGAATAGGATCCAATTAGAAGGACCCACGCGAGTGGTTGTATTCCATCTGCTAGAACAGTAGACATGTCGACTTGAGAGCAGTGACCTAGCGCCGAGAAGCAATTTTGAGCTAGCCGGCAACGAACACAGATACTAATTGGTGAATGGATAGCTTTCCCAGTCGAATGGGCGAAAAAGGTGCCGAAGCAGCTGAAAAGGTAACGAACCTGACTCGCTATCGCTAATTAGCTTCATGGGCGGGCAGCAACGCAGGGTTGTTTGTGTATGGTGCCGTGTCCACTGTCCAGTGCCAGGGGATCACTCAATTCTGATGAGGGGCTGCTTTCGTGTGGTATGAACGTAGCATGCCGATTGAGGAATTGGGAAGGTACTTATGCACACTATTTTGATTTTTCTGTACAGTTCGCGCTATATAACGATCCCTATCTCTCTCGCTAGCTTCTTTCAATTCCTTGGCTTGATTCGAATTGATTCTGTCACAGCCGAAGATAGCGAGCCTGCCTTTAAGGCTGGAGCCATGTAACCAAGTTCAACTTCAAGTTCCATTCCTTATTTCCTTGGATCCATGCTTGATGTCCATGCCTTTATTTGTATGTAGTTGAGGTCTGAGGTGGAGGCTGGGGGCTGCTGAGCAAGATTCTCTTGAGCAGACTCCCCTTGAACATTTCATTTCCTTTCTTTGACCATTCCTTTACAACATCTGGATTCATTCCTTTGAGAGTTCATACCTTCATTCCTTCCAGAGTTCATCCCATGGATTCATTTATTTCGTTCATTCTATTGTGGAGCTCATTCGTTTTCGCTCCTTCGTTTTTTGCAAGCTTTCACCTAATTCAATTCATTCCTTCTTCATGGGTTTAATTCTTCGCAAACATCACCCCCTGTGTTTTGTGTCCCCCCCCCTGAATTTTCACTGACCCCAGTATAACCAGGTTGTCTTTACTATAGAAAGCATAATAATAATAATAATAATAATAAATAATAATAATAATAATAGTACCCCCCCCCCCCCCCCCCCCCCCCCCAGGGAAGTGTTGAGTTCTGGCCATGATAATAAGTAAGACTTAAGACATCTTTCAGACACACTAGTTAGCTTCAGATTTGGCCCAAGGACAGGGAAAGGGAGCCGCCCAGCCAGGAGCTGATAAAAAAAGAGACACTTGGCAGATATAATGAAGGGCCTCCGCCTGACAGTTCAAAATTCAAAATTGTAGCAAGGCCTGATTTCTCACAATCAGTTGTCTACACCAGACTGGACTATCCTATCCACCTCATACACCTGGACATGTCTATACACTGTCTAAAACAAGTCCTAGGCAGCGTTGCCAGCCATGCGGAAAATTGGCAGAGATAGTTGGCTATCGGAACAATAGGTGGCAACGGAATGGAGCGAACCAAAGCCAGTTAGTTACGAAGCGGTTGGCTGATATGTCAGGCTTCATCTCGTTTGTTGGTCGGACTGACGGACAACAGGCTGAATCTGGGGGCTCTGCGTAAAACAGGGAACAGGGAAGCAATCGTCCTGGACACGTCGGAACACCTGGACATGTCTCTACACTGTAAGAAAAAGCATGGTTCAGGGTTAACGTAGAAGGGTCTCTCAAGAGAGCACCTTGAGTGGTTGAGGAAAGGGTATACACCAGGGTACTACAAAGCGCACGCAGCAGCTCAATTTCGCACACGCTTTTTGAGCCATACTGCGCGTTTTGCACCGTATTTTCAACCCCCTGTGGGCGCAGCGCGCAGTTTTTGCGTTTTTTGCATAACACAGCGCTGACCAATTTGACTTTAGTGTGCTTTTTGCATAACACAGCGCTAGCCAATTTGACTTTAGTGTGTTTTTTGCATAACACAGCGCTAGCCAATTTGACAAAATGTAGTACCCTAGTATATACATATAGAAACAACTGGACAAGTCTTTTTACTGTTTCATGCGCTAAGTATGATCCCTGCGAGCAACCTGCAGGCTGGAGCCATGTACTGGTACCCAAGTTAGGAGCCATGTACCCAAGTGTTCAGTTTTGGGCAATTTATTTAAGTATCCAATTCTGAGCCATGTATCCCAAACCCCAGGGATCCAACTTAAAGATTAGTATGCTCCCAGGTTTCCGTGGGTATCGCACGGGGGAACTTGGACTTAG
The DNA here is from genome assembly GCA_022414725.1 of Microglena sp. YARC. Taxonomy (NCBI): domain Eukaryota; kingdom Viridiplantae; phylum Chlorophyta; class Chlorophyceae; order Chlamydomonadales; family Chlamydomonadaceae; genus Microglena; species Microglena sp. YARC. Next base: position 16,797 of record JAJSRW010001656.1, on the reverse strand, counting down.
AAGATGGTGAGCTGCCCAGAGTTGGCTGAAAAATGTGCTGTTTCGGAGCTCTTATATTTGCAAGCACGAGCTTACAAATGGATTGCATGCGCGAGCTTTCAAATGGATTGCATGCGTTTGATGAGTGTCCAAATACCTCAAATGCAATTATTTATACCTGTAACTTTTTGACAGGTCTTGCTCGATGCAAGATTTTTTAAATCTGTTCCTTTTCGACAGGTCTTGCTTGCTGCAAGACGTGCACAACGTGGCAACTTTCTTTGATTCGATTGGTTTCGAAACAAGACAACACGCGAAAGTTGCCTCCTTCAAATTACACATCTACTTGCACCGTCCAGATCACCATACGATGCAAGCAGACGCTCTCTCTGGATATAAATCTCCAAAAAACATGTAACAATCATAGCCTGAATATTGATACCAATTTGGCCCTACTAATTATTCTCTTTCAATGGTGTTTTCTATTGAAGGGTGCAAACAGGAGAGTGTGAGAAGCAATGTTTTTATTTATAGCTACGAGCAGCAGCTTCTACCCAGCTCCCCCGACTGGCTTTTCAGCCAAACTTGGTGCAACCTTGAGCACCCTGACGCTGACATAATCAGCTTTCCAAAGCTGCTGAGATAGGTATGTGTAGATAAGTGGTCGGCTCAGGGGCTGCCTAGAAGCTGCTATTAAAAGACAAAGACAAAAATCCTGGTGAGAAGAAGAAGCAGCGAATGAGATCGGTGTCAACCATTGCCATTTTGGCGCTTGGCCCCAGTGCAAGCTAACGGGCTGACCCCTTCAACCCCACGCCTCACAATGAGGCGTAATATTTATTTCTTAATGCGAGTAGTATCGTCGAGTAGTATCGTCGATTAACAGGGACGACTACACTACCATTCTTTGCTTCTTTGCTCAATTTCATGCTTTTACCCTTGGCTCTGTATTAGCTAAATAATATTTTATTAGCTAATGAATGTCCCCCCCCCCCCCCCCATTCTTTAGCTAATCATGAGCCAAGGGTACAACAGAATAAGCTAAATAATGGTTGTAAGACCCCCTTGGGTGTGTTGAGTGGGCTTGTTTTGGGCCAACGACGGCCTGTCTATGACTACCCCAGGTAATTTTATAATTGCAACACGCCCAACTTTCCAATACCATCCAACATCCACCATACTATCTACTCTATACCTCACCATACACCATCTGCCCTACACCATACCATACACCATACCCGACACCTAGCGATCATCATCACTACTGTCCGATATGTCCATGAGGTAGTGGCTCGACAGAGGGCGCTGCAAAGGCTTGGAGCAATCCATGTTCATCGCATCTACAAGGCTGTGTGCAGCGCCCTCAGTCCCTGCCCCCCCAGCTTGTATGGGCGTAGGGGTGGCAGCATCAATGCCAACCCCTAGACTGTGTGCAGCGCCCCCAGACCCCGCCCCCCCAGCCAGCATGGGCGTAGGAGTGACACCGTCCATGCCATCCCCGTGAGGCTCCTGAGCAGCTTGGAGGGGCACAGGCGCTAGGCCAATGTGAGACTGGTTTGAAGGCGTCAATGCAGCCCCTGGCAGCTGCACAAGACTTGCACGGGACGCAGGATGGGAGGTACTTACACCGGCTGGAAGGGGGAGGCAGGAGGTCCCCTTACCCCCAGTTGTACCGTTGACCCCAGTTGTACCGTTGATCACAGTTGTACCGTTGACCCCAGTTGTACCGTTGGCCCCAGTTGTACCATTGACCCCAGTTGTACCGTTGGCCCCAGTTGTACTGCTGACCCCAGTTGTACTGCTGACCCCAGTTGTACCGTTGACCCCAGTTGTACTGTTGACCCCAGTTGTACCGCTGACCCTAGCTGGCAGGGGAAGAGTGGAGATATGGGCGCTCGTCTCTACCTCAGGGGATGCTGCTTCATAGACCAGGAAGCGGCCTTTCTTGGCAACTTGCTTCATGGCAGGGGCTTGTTGCCCAGGGCTGGGGGGAGTCCAGTTACGAGGGTTGGCGTCTCGCAGCTCAGGCTGGGGTGCAGCCCCGTTGCCCTTTGCCAAGGCAGGGGCTTGTTGCCCAGGGCTGGGGGGAGTCCAGTTACGAGGGTTGGCGTCTGGCAGCTGAGGTTGGGGTGCAGCCCCGTTGCCCTTTGCCAAGCTCTGATTGGGGAGGGGGTTAGTGTGAGAAACAACTGCTGCATAAGTAGTAGCAGCAGCAGTAGCAAGGGCAGGAGAGGCAGCCGCTGGAGCACCAGTAGTAACTGGATCATCCATAGGCACCGACCTGTCTGTTTCCCTGGGAAGAGAGCCGTTCGCCACAATGGTCTTATTGAACCCAGCGAAGCTGTTACCCCCGTCCATGGACACTGGTCTGCCTGTGCCCCAGGGTAGGGAGCCGTTAACCTGAGAGGTCATGTTGGCCCCAGTTGTACCACCGTTGGCCACAGTGCTTCCGTTAGGCAGATGGCCCTCTACCAGAGTGAAGCGACCAACCTTTCGAACTTGGAGCCCGTGAGGAGAGGTGAGAGGTGTGCCGGTATACCCTGAGGGCTTGAGCCCCTCATGTATGGGGACGGAGAGGCAGCTAGCAAGGGCTTCAGGAGAGACATTGACTCTGAGGTTGAGGGACTTCTCTGCTGCGAGGGGGGAGCTGTTGGTGTGGGTGGGGGCGGAGGCGGTGGGGATGGAGACGGTGGGGGTGGGGGTGGGGATACAAATAGGGATGGCGACGGGGGCGGTGGGGCTGAGTGTGGTGCCAGTGTTTACCGAGGGAGGGCGCAGTGGGGGCTGTCCAAGGGCGCCCATAAGGGAAGAGGGGCTTGCAAGGGTGTGCTGTAGATCTGCTGGACAGGTGCTTGCACTGAGGAGGGGCTCCGCACCGGGTACCTGAATGAAATTGAATCGGCCGCGGGAGTAGCCGCGAGAGTAGTTGCGTGAAGCTGGGCTTACCAGGGCTTGATCTACGCATGCTGGAGAGGCGCAACCGCTACCGAGGGGCTCTGCAGTGCTTATTTCAGGTACTGCAGTGGTTATTTCAGTGACACTGAAGCGACCGCGGGAGTAGGCGTGGAGCAAGTCACCTCCCAGATTGGAGCAGCTGGACCTCCGCCGCGCCTCTTCTTGTTGCTGCACGGGAAACAAAAAACGAGGAAACAATTGGTAAAAATGAAATGATTTTTAACCAATTGAAATGAACCAATTGGTAAAAATGAATCCTGTTGCTCCGTAGGAAAGGAGAATTAGAGGGAAATGAGAAGAAGGAAACAATTGGTAAAAATGAATCCTGTTGCTCCGTGGGTAAGGAGAATTAGAGGGAAATGAGAAGAAGGAAAAAATGGATCCCAATGCTGCACAGGAAATACAAATGAGGGGAAATGAGAACAATTGGGGGAAATGAATTCTGTTGCTGCATGGGAAATAAAAACAGTAAAATGTGAAACTTGAATCTTGTTGCCGCACGGGAAAGAAAAATCGAGAACAAATGAATTAGCCTGTATCAAAAATGTCTGTCCGTTATGATCAAAATCACTTTTTCAAGTTTCATGCCAAAGCACATAAAAACGGTACATTATAAACCGTGTACAAATGAAGACTTTGTTATACCAGACAGATTCACACGAGAGCACATTTGAGCACAAAGAGGACCCCCTTGGAGGGCACTTGCTATAACCAGCCAGACAAAAATGACATATTTTCAAACCTGTTGCTCCTGCAGCTGTGACGCATCTAATAGCCTCTCGTGCTCTTGTCGCAGCTGCTGCTGCAGTAGCTCATGTTGCTGCAGTAGCCGTACCTCGTCGAGCATCCGCTGGTGATCCTGTCGCTCCTGAAGCAACTTTTCGTCCCGCATGACCTGGATTAATTCGAAGTGGTCTGCGTGCACCAGGACCTGGGACGCTTGGACTTGAGAGACATCTTCGGTGATATTGAAACGTCCACGACAGTACTGTTGCTGCTGTTGCGGTTGTTGTTGTTGCTGTTGTTGTTGCTGCGGTTGTTGCTGCTGTTGCTGCGGTTGTTGTTGATGCTGCGGTTGTTGCTGTTGTTGTCGCGGTTGCTGCGGTTGCTGCGGTTGTTGTTGTTGTTGTTGTTGTTGTTGCTGCGGTTGTTGCTGTAGCGTTTGTAGTTGCTGTTGTTGCTGGTCCTGCTGCTGCTCTCGCCGCAGAGCCTGGGCAACATGAGACAAGCCCTCATGCAAAGCAGCAGGAGGGACATAGGCCAGATGTCTCTCAGCATAGCTGCCTGAGGGGGAGGCCATGCCAGACACACCAGCAGTGGAACATCGCATGGGAGAGAGGCCACCTGAGGGGGTTGGTAGCACAAAGTTCACTTTGCGAGAGGAGTGCGTGCGAGGGGAGAGGTGGTCCATGGCGCCCAAGGTGTCGTTCTTCATAGCCGTTCTAGTGCCGTCGCGCGGGAACAGCTCCATAGAGCGCTGCCCCCCGTTGCTTCCGTCACTGCCTCTGGTGACAGGGAGCAGCATGCTGAGCCTGAGGAAGGGGTTGGGAAGGGGAGTGTCTCCCACCTGGGAAGTGGTTGGGAGGTGGTTGGGAGGGGGGGTGCTTCCTACCTGGGAAGTGGTTGGGAGGTGGTTGGGAGGGGTGGCCAATGGGGCTGGCTGTTGAGGAGGGCCAGCAGGTGGCTTTCTGCCAATGGGCTGAGGAGTGGCAGCAGCGTCACCAGCACTGCCACTGCCGGCAGCAGCATCGGCAGCAGCACCAGCAGCAGCATCGGAACCGCCTGCGCTGGCCCTTCTTGACAGAGCCTTGGCTGAGTCCTTCACCTCAGATGCTGCTACATCCGCACACTTGGGCAATCCGCAAATGTCGGATGAGGAGACAAAGAAGCGACCCACTCGATACATGGTGGTGCGCGTTGGCATCTTTCTCAAGTACTCATTATCATCCACCTCCTCTTCTATACTGCCTCCAGCACTGAGGGGGGCAGCTTCAGCAGGGGACGACTTGGCCCTCAGTAGTTCTTGGCCCTGCGCTGGAGCTTGGGATAGGGTGGGATCTGCCTCCCTACCTGGAGCTCGGTGGGGATCAGCCGCCGCCACCGGTGCAACTGCTGGGAGTGCCCCCACAGGGGATGATACCGCCCTGTCCAGACACTGCTCTACAGGACCCACGACCTCTCCGCGACTGTCACCAGCCACTGAGCCGGAGGGGACGCCCACCGCTTCCTGCGCCAAGGGGGAGATGGAGAAGTCCGAGATCTTGAACCTGCCGGCGCGGTACGTCTTCTGGCACTCTGCTCGGTCCATTAGCGAGCTCAGCTCAGGGGCCATTTTGATGCCGCGCAAATCGGGGCTAGCTGGAATAGTGGTCTCCGACACGGCATGACCAGGCGGGGGGAGTATCTGCCAAGGCAGCAGTGTTTAGTTAGGTTTGGGGCAGGATTGAGGGCTAGGCAATGTGTGTGGTGGTGGTGGTGATGGTGGTGGGAATCAAGGCTGGATGGAATGGTGCTCCCTGCCACGACATGAGGGGGGAGGGGGAGCTTCTGCAAGGGCAGGAAGGAAGGGTCAAGCAGCGGGATTAGGAAAGTTGGGGCTGGCTGGAGTGGTGGCCTCTGGGATAATATGGATAGGCAGGCAGGCAGGCAGGGGGTGGGTGGGTGGGTGGGTGGGTCTCACCTATCCACCTCTACACCAGTTGCTGCTCATGGAGGTGGTGCCTCTCCTATCCACCTCTACACCAGTTTCCTACCCAACTCAACCAGTTCCCTACCCACCCTACGCACATCTCCAGGCTCTGTTAGAGGGGCGCTAGCGACCTCTGCCGCCATCGCAGTCCCCATGACAGCAGCATCGCTTTAGCTAGGCATGCTGCTCATGGAGGTGGTGCCTCTCCTATCCACACCTACCAGTTCCCTACCCACCTCTAGTAGTTCTATACCCACCATACTCACATCTTCTGGCTCTGTTAGTGGGGCACTAGCCACCTCTGCCGCCATCGCAGTCCCTATGACATCAGCATCGCTTTGGCTAGGCATGCTGCTCATGGACGTGGTGCGAGCCACAACAAAGCAACAGCGCTTAGACGCTGTGCTGCAGTCCACCAGCTTCGGCCGGCAGTTGAAAGACGGACACCGTGCAAGCATAAGCCTCTGCTGGTGCTGCAGACTGCACCGCTCGCTGAGCCTAGGTGCGCCGTGCTCTTGTGATGTGTGCGTGGAGGGGATAGCAGCACCAGGGGTCGGCGTGCCAATCGCCTCACCAACACCAGGAGAGGAACCTCTGCCTACAGCGACAGCGACAGCTACGCCCACAGGGGTGGCAGTGGCTAAGGCACCGGGGACAGGCGTGACAGCAGCGAATGGTGATGGACTACGAACAGCAGCAGCAGCACCAACAGCAGCATGGGTGGAGGCGCTGGTGTCTGCAAGCGCTTGCTTGGCCCAGATTGGCTGCTGGAATCCACTAGGTGTGAGGGCGATGCCAGAGGAGCCATAGGGTGAGGGGGGCCTGGCGACGGCAGGCGTGGCTTGGCCCCCCTGGAGAATAGGCGGCTGGGCAGGGGTAGGTGAAGCCACTGACTGCCGTGTGCGGGGGTCCTTGCCTGGCATGGGTGATGGGACCAGCAAGCTGATTCCAGATGAGGCCATCTCCACAGTGGGAAGCGTTGGTGAGTGGCTTGGGCTGTTGCTATCTGCTTTGTCCTTCGACCCGGTGGTGGTTTGGCCGCTGCCTGGAAGCAGCTTCTGGGAGGGGGGGTCCTCTTGGACGGACCTCATGACAGCGTTGTGCGCGGTGAGGTCAATGAAGGGGGACTCGGCAGGGGACATGAGTACAGCCTGGCCCCCGATGGGACTGTGGGAGAATTCGGGCGTGGACTCTCGTAAAGCTACCCGACCAGGGGCACCCCCTCCAGGGCTGTGGGAGAGTTCAGCTACCCCTCCAGTGCTGTGGGAGAGTTCAGGCGTGGACTCACGCAGTGCTGGGCGACCAGGTGAGCGCTCACACATGGTGGACTCAATGAGAGACACTGAGTGGGAGACGTCTGGGTAGGTGGAGGCCCCCACGTCAGAGTCCACGGAACTGCGGCATCTGCGGTGGCTTAGCACCAGCCGATGCCTAGGCGCTGGGCACACCCCCTGGGAGTTCCAGGTGGGGAAGGTGCTGGTGGGCAAGCAGGAGGCGCTTGGGATGTGCAGGTTGAGGTTGTTGCTACTGCTTCTTGCGGTGAGCGAGATGCGGGTGGGGAAGGGGGACGTGGAACGAGGGGAGGACTGGCCGTAGCCCAGGCGCATGGTCACAGCCGGGGGGCTGTCACCTTGCTGGGGAGGGCTGCGGTCGCGTCGCCTGCTCACCTGGGTGGGTGGGTGGGTGGGTGGGTGTGGGGGGTATGAGGTGGGTGGGTATTAGGCGTGTGGGTAGGAGGTGGGTGGGAGATGGGTGGGTATGAGGTGGGTGGGTGCGAGGCGGGTGGGTGTGAGGCGGGTGTGTATGAGGTGGGTGTGTAGGGGGTGGGTGTGTATGAGACGGGTGGGTGTGAGACGGGTGTGTATGAGGTGGGTGTGTAGGGGGTGGGTGTGTATGAGGTGGGTGGGAAGGAGGTGGGTGGGCATGAGGTGGGTGGGAAGGAGGTGGGCGGGTATGAGGTGTGTGGGTATAAGGTGTGTGGGTATGAGGTGGGTGGGCATTGAGGTGGGTGGGTGGGTGGGTATGAGGTGGGTGGAAGGTGGATGGGTATGAGGTGGGCATGAGGTGTGTGGGTATTGAGGTGGGTGGGTGTGTAGGAGGTGGGGTGGGGCGGGGGGGTGGGGTGGGGTGGGGGGGTATGAGGCAGGTGGGTATGAGGTGGGTGGGTAGGAGATGGGTGGGTAGGAGGCTGGTGGGTATGAGGCGGGTGGGTAGTAGGTGGGTGGGTAGGAGGCTGGTGGGTGGTGGGTGGTTGGGTAGTAGGTGGTTGGGAGGTGGATGGGTAGGAGGTGGGTGGGTGGGTAGGAGGCTAGTGGGTTGGAGGCGGGTGGGTAGGAGGTAGGTAGGTAGGTGGGTTGGTAGGAGGTGGGTGAGTGGTTAGGAGATGGGTGGGTATTGAGGTGGGTGGGTGGGCAGGCGGGTGGTGCCTGCTGGATGGGTGGGTGGGTGTGGTGGTGCCTGCTGGATGGGTGGGTGGGTGGGTGGTGCCTGCTGGATGGGTGGGTGGGTAGGTGGGTAGGTGGGTGGGTAGGTGGATGGTGTCTGCTGGGTGGGTGGGTGGGTGGTGCCTGCTGGGTGAGTGGGTGGGCGGGTAGTTAGGTGAGTGGGTGGTGCCTGCTCACCTGCGAGTCCGAGTGAGTGGAGAGGCCACGTTCAGACCATGGGGGGAGCGGCCCACTGAGCTGCTGAAGCCTCAAGCTGGATGGACCATACCCCTCTGGGAAGCCCGGCTCCAGCTGCCCAACCTGGTTGATGCCGTCCACCAGGGCGTACCTGAGGACAGAAGATCTTGCTTTAGTATTACGCTTATGTTTTGCTGTTTTGTGCACTTCAGTTTTGTTTTTTTAACGCGTGGTTCTTTTGTATAATGTGTTTTTGGTATACCGCTTATTTTGCTCTTTTGTGCGCTTCAGTCTGGCTTTAGTTATGTTTTTGTTTTTGGGGCTTAAGTGTTTGTGGCTTTGCAGAGTTTGGACCATGGGGGGGAGCTATCCTACTCAGCTGCTGTAGCTATCCTACTCAGCTGCTGTAGCCTCAAGCTGGCGGAACATACTGGTATGTTATTCCATGGCTCCTCTTTACGCTTTTTCCTTCCTGTGGCCAACTATTATTAAATGCAGAGAATCCATGGAAAAGAAACAAGGTAAGAAAAATAATTGCTATGCTATCGTACCTGAGACCCTAGGAGGATGATGCACCAGGCAAGGCACTTATTGCTAGGTGATCGCAGAGGCAGAACATATTGATATTTTATTGCAGGCCTCCTTTATATTTTCAAATTTCCCTTGTAGCCAACTTATTAGAGGGTAGCCAACTTATTAGAGGGTAGCCAACTTATTAGAGGGAGAGAATCCATGGTAAAGAAACAAGGTAAGAAAAACAATTGCTATGATAACGTACCTGAGGCCTGAGGAGTGAGCACCAGGCACCAAGCCAATTGAGTGTAGGAACAACGGCATGGCATGTGCCGGTGCTGCTGAGTTCGAGGTTTTTGATTACTACAACAACTGGTGAAAATACGATGAGAAAAATATACTACATAAATATACAAATGAATATAAAATATAAACAATCGTACCTGAGGCCCGAGGAGGAGAGTGTTGGAAAAACAGCATGGCATGAGTTGGTGCTGCTGAGTTCGTGGATGTGGTTATATTACATCTGGTGAAAATACGATGATTTATGTTACTATATATGAGTAATATCAGTATTGTATTAATACCTGAGGCCCGAGGAGGGGGCACCAGGCACCCAGCCAATGGAGTGTCGGAACGCCGGCGTGGCATGAGCTGGTGCTGCTGAGTTCATGGATTTGGTTTGATAACAACACCTGGTGACAAGTCCTATGCAGCGTCGCAAGCGACGTGGAAAATTGGCGGAGTGTGCTGGCAACCGAACAAAAGGTGGCAACGATGGAGCTGACCGAAGCGAGTTAGTTACGCGACCGTTGGCTGACGTGTCGGGCTTCAAGTTTTTCGTTTTTCGGTCGGACGGAGAAATGGGTAAACATGGGGGCTCCCGCCCCCTTGAAGAGGGGGCTTCGCCAAAAATGTAATGAGTTGTATTATTCTATATGAGATATATTGTAATGATGATTATTGTATTATTACCTGAGGCCAGAGGAGGGGGCACCTGGCACCAAGCCAATGGAGTGTCGGAAGGCCGGCAAAGCATGAGCCGGTGCTGCTGAGATTGTCTCCATATCCATGAGCCGTGCTTCGCCTGAGGGGGACACCACCTCCATGGCCTGCCTCTGACCAGCATCAATCTCGAGGGGGGGCGCTGCCCCCCCCAGGTTTGTGCCGTCGGCCAAGTCATGGTCGCAGGAGGGAGATTGGGCAAAGCCTTCCCCCATCATCTCAGTGCCCGGTACAGCTGGCAGCCTTGGGGGCAGGGCCGCGGGGGGCCTGGCATGGTTCTGGACATTGCTGATTGCAGTCTCCATGCCAGCTATGGCCGCCACACCAGGGGGACCAAAGGCCCCCCCTTGGCCCGCGTCGACCTCGGGGATTGACGACAGAGGCAACGCCCGGCCATGGACTCCGTACACCTGGTCCATCTGGTCAACTAAGGAGGAGAACGAGGGTCGCCTGCATGCCTCGGAACTCAGACACGCACAGCAGATGCTGATGAGGAAAGCGTCCCCATGCTCGGGGGGTGGCAGTGAACGGTTGGCAAAACCCACAGCACCCACCACCTGCATGGGGTTCAGACCTCCCCATGGCACACAGCCTGTTATGAGCTCCCACAGGACCACGCCAAAGGAGAACACTTCAGCTGCCTCGGTGTAGGGCTCGCAGCGGAGGACCTCTGCAGTGTGGTGGTGGTGGTGGTGGATGTGGTAATGGTGGTGGTGGTAATAGTGGTGGTGGTGGTAATAGTGGTGGTGGTGGTAATGGTGGTAATGGTGGTGGATGTGGTAATGGTGGTGGTGGTAATAGTGGTGGTGGTGGTAATGGTGGTGGATGTGGTAATGGTGGTGGTGGTAAAAGTGGTGGTGGTGGTAATGGTGGTAATGGTGGTGGTGGTAAGGGTGGAGGTGGTGGTATGTATGTATACATTGATGTGACAAGTTGCAGGCAAGATCAGGCAGTGGGACAAGCAGAATGCACAACGCACATGTACATTCAAGGACAAGTTGCAGGCAAGATCAGGCAGTGGGACAAGTCGATACACAAAGCAGGCACGCGCATACAAACATACAGCCACACAAATCTGTTCATTCTGCTTGTTGCTCTGTTCATTCTGCTTGTTGCTCTGCCTTATCTTGCTTGCAACCTGCCACCTAAATAAATAAATACATGTAAGTGTACGTGAAGTTCTGTACGAGTAACTGTATGGTTAAACACGAAGATATGTGCGCGTTATGTTGGTGTATGTTTGCATATGTTGGTGTTGTGAGATCCAAAAATATGCCTAACCATGTGATCATCACTCGTGCATTACTTTTCTTTTGAACTACCAGTAGCAGCTTCTAGGCAGCTCCCCTGTCTGGCTATTCAGCCAAAGCTGAAGCAACCTAGTGCACCTTGAAGCTTATACAATCAGCTGTCCAGAACTGCTGAAATATTGAGTTGCAGAGGAGTTGCTGGCTCTGTGAGCTGCCTATAAATTGCTACAAAATGATTAAACATTTCTTCAAGTCGCTTGGCTTTTTTATTTATTCCATTTTTCAGCATTTTTTTATAAACAAGATGTACATTTTTTTAAATTAAGTTTTTTTATAAACAAGATATAATTTTTTATTTATTTTTTTATAAACAAGATATAAATTTGTTTTAAATAAAAAAAATTATAAACAAGATATAATTTTTTTTTAATAATTTTTTTATAAACAAGATATAAATTTTGAAAGAATTGCCCAGCTCTCGCAAAGCACCTACCAGGAGCTGTCCATTCAGGTGTACCGCTAGCAGTACTGGAGGCCACATAGGAGCCCTGCCGAATTGTACTCAATCCAAAATCAGCTACCTTGACCTGCCAGGAGTCATCCACTAGAATGTTGGGAGACTTCAAATCCTGTAGGTTGGGAATCGCCAAGGAGGATCAGTATTTTGGTTATAGTATTAATATATTTCTCGACGAAAAACCTGTCAACCCGTTATCAGGCGCGATACTAGGGTATAGGCTCCACTTAGGGCTTACTACCCCCCCTTGGGACCTGCCAGATGAACACGCAGCGCGTGACAAGCTTGGTAGGCTTGGAATCGCCAAGGAGGATCGGTATTTTGTTTATTTAATACTATTAGGGTAGCCTGTGTAGCCGCTAGCCACCCTCACCTAGAGGTTGGGAATCGCCAAGGAGGATCAGTATTTTGTTTATTTGATATATAATACTAGTAGGGTAGCCTGAGTGGCCGTTGGCCACCCCCAACCAGGTCCTGGGTCCTGGGTCCTGGTCTGGGTTACAGAAGGGGTCACGCCCTCGTATGTCCCCCCCCCCCCCACACACACCCCACCCCACACACACCTAGGACCTGCATGATCCTCTACGTTTCCTTAAATCTTCCTGCCCCCCATCCCCCTTGACACACACTCTCTTCTCTCCCCTGCACCCCCCTACCCTACACACCAGCCAGCCAGCTTGACGCTCCCCCCCCTCTCTCCCCTCCCCTGAAGCTGTGGCCCCCACCCTCTACCACACATGCATACCATTCCAACCCACCCCAGCCAGGCACACACAGTTTCCCCTACTTTTCCCGACCTCTCCCTGCCCCATCCACACATATTATACCCCTTCCCTCGCCGCGGTCCCTTTCTTTTACCACCGAAACGCACGCACACTAACCTCTACTAGCAGCTTTTTTGCCCCAAGCCTTTGAGGTGCTACTACCAGTGTTTTTGCACTGAGCCTTTGGGGTTCTACTAGCAGCTGATTTGCACCGAGCCTTTGGGGTGCTACTAGCAGCTGTTTTTGCACCGGGTCTTTGGGGTGAGACTAGCAGCTGTTTTTGCCCCAAGCCTTTGGGGTGCTACTAGCAGCTGTTTTTGCACCGGGCCTTTGGGGTGAGACTAGCAGCTATTTTTGCACCGGGCCTTTGGGGTGAGACTAGCAGCTGTTTTTGCACCGAGCCTTTGGAGTGCTACTAGCAGCTGACTTGCCCCCATGAAAGCAACCACACAAGGCGTTCACTTAGCAGCCCCCAAAACACCAAGGTACACAATGTTGCACTTGTGCTACAAGTAGCACCACATCTTGAGGTGGGATTCACACTTATATGCATGGAATGGCAACTAATATTAGTGTTTCAAAAGCTAATATTAACTACTATTATTATAGTGTCACAATAATATTAGTGTTTCAAATAAATTCAAAAATCTGGTGAGATGGCTTGTCTGACTAATATTATATAATATTATATAATATTATTTATTCACAATATTATATAACATAGCCGACCCATACTTTTATGCTGGCTGTGTTTATCCCTTGCAGTATGGCTACTTGGCAATTTACTATTACCATTGCTTATTAATTAATCAACACATTCTCAAAGTTAGCGCGTACACCACTAACACCCACACACACCAACCCCCACGTTGAACCCCCAATTCTCCAGACCCAAATGGGGCGTGTACTTGAATGCCATTGAATAAAAGCCTTACCTTGTGGAGGATGGGTGGGTTGCAAGAGTGCAGGTATGCCATGCCGCGTGCTACAGACACAGCGGCAGCAACCTGGTATCTCAGCTCCAAGGCTGCCCATTGCGCCTCCTCAGATGTGAAACAAGCTGCGGGGTGGGGGTGGGGGTGGAGAATGGGTGGGTTGCAAGAGAGCAGGTATGCCATGCCGCGTGCTACAGACACAGCAAAGCAGCAACCTGGTTGCTCAAATTCAAGGGCTGCCCTTTGCGCCTCCTCAGGATATAAAACAAGCTGCGGGGTGGTGTGGTGTGGTGTGGGTGTGGGTGTGGGGGAGGGGGGGGAGGGGGGGATGGGTGGGTTGCAAGAGAGCAGGAATGCCATGCCACGTGCTACAGACACAGCAGCAGCAACCTGGTTGCTTCAAGGGCTGCCCTTTGCGCCTCCTCAGGATATGAAACAAGCTGCGGGGTGGCGTGGGGTGGGGGTGGGATAGGGGTGGGATGGGATGGGGGTGGGATGGGATGGGTTGGGGTTGGGGTGGGATGGGGGTGGGGTGGGATGAGGTGGGGAAGGGATGGGGGATGGGGGGTGGGGTGGGGGTGGGATGGGATGGGGTGGGATGGGGATGGGGATGGGGATGGGGGTGGGATGGGGCGGGGGGGGGGGGGGGGGGGGGGGGAGGAGATGGGGTGCATCCTTGCAGTGGCTCAAACAGCAGGACATAGAAACTGCGTTAACGGCATAACTTATCAGGGGAGAGTTGGTGGTTGGTCCCAGTGAATGCAAACCGGCTGGCCCTCTCAACCTCAAGCCTCGTAATAAGGCGCACTATTTATTTATTTATTTATCAGGGGAGAGTTGGTGGTTGGTCCCAGTGAAAGCAAACGCGCTGGCCCTCTCAACCTAAAGCCTCGTGATAAGCGAAATATATACATTTATTTATTTATTTAGCAGGGAAGAATAATGACCACATTTCCTATGAAAGCTGACTCACGACCTAGTTCGGACTTCTGCCTTTTCACTTTCACCAGCAGTTGGGCGACTCAGCTGAGAAACATGAGTCTAGACTCGTGTTGGTCATTTGATGATGGGAAAGTCCCATTAGCCTAATTTGGTTAGTTTATTTAGTTGGTTGGTTGTTGGTTGGTTGGTTGGTTGCTCCGTTTATCTTGATTATTTTGAGGATGGGCAAGTCCTTTAGAGCCATGGATTGTTTTTTTCGGAATTACATTTCAATCGAATATGAGACATGCCTGTCTGGCCAAAATTATCGGAATACAAAACCTGATTTGAGATCCCAGCTCTCAGACCCAAATCGCTAACCACCAGAACCTGAATCGAGACGACGACCTGACCAGATCCAACCTGACAAAATGTTCCATTCCGCATCTTTGATTCCGAAGTCGCCTTTTCGTCTCACGCTACCTGCCACCAGTCGAAATAGTATAGGAATTTCACGAGCCAGCCAATTTTGCCACTCCATACTGCAACTTGAACAGCGAGGGGCCCTCAGACCACGTTCCCGCGGAAGCCACATGGAGACTTGGCATGGTGCTGGCAGGGCTAGAATGCACCTATGCTGCTAATCTATGCTGCTAATCATAGCAGAGCTTTGCATGCAGCAGGCTGCTAGAAGAAGCACTTGAATGTGTGTGGCCTGGTCTATTTGCATTGCTAAGCGATTATGTCACTGGCGTACCTAACCTAAGCTAGACATCTTGTACGTTCAAGACTTGTGGCTAAGAGCCTTGATTAAATTTGTTAGAAAACGTGTGTACTGTATGACATCCATCGTGCAAAATCATGCTTTCTAAAGCCCCCCCCCCAAATAAAATTGGGGCTGGAATGGTGCGGAAAATCCAGTGGAGTGCAGGCAAGACGACAATGGCACCAAGGGCGGAATGGCAGATGCCACCTTCACTGGATGTCGGGGTTTTGTTGACAAGTTGACGTCATAGGTTGAAGTTAAGTAACCATTAAATCCACTAGTCGTGTCTCTAGAGGCTGTCAAGATATGCATAATAGGGGGTGGGGGGCGGCGGGCGGGAGATGGGAGATGCGATGGATGCGATGGGTGAGCATGTGAGATGGTGGGTTGTGGCTTAGTCGGCTCTGCGCAAAGAGTGTGTATCCCATAGAGAGGATCAGATTGGAGGTCAGGGTGCGGGTGCAGTGTAGATGGGTTGCTGTGGCGTCTTACCCCTTCCTCTGGACATGAAACTCCGATACAATAGTCGCTCTGCCAAGAGTGGAGTATCCCATGAATTGATCAGTGGGGTGTCGCAACCTGAAGCACATCTACTTCGTGACGAGAATCTCGCACTGATCTCAAAGGGAGGCGGCCAAGGACAGAAGTTGTTTGGTTTGGACAGTGCGATTTGGCTTGCGTTCGGTTTTGGTTGGTTTTTGATTTTTTTTCGTTGTTTTTTGGTTTGGTTGCTTGTTTGCGTTTTAGGTTGGTTTTGTTCGATTTTGGGTTGTTTTTTTGCTCTGGTTTGTTGGTTTGGTAGTGTGGTGCTGGTTTAGTATGGTCTGTCTTTGCGTTAGTATTGCGAGTATTATATTATTTTGTTAGTATTTCTTTGTATTTTAGGTAGTGTTGGGTAGTATTGCTCAAGTTTTTTTTTTTTAGTCTTGTAGTGTGGTTAGTATTGTTTTATTGCTAAGTGTTGGTTCGAGCTACTATTTACTATTACATTGGATGTCTTAGTATTGTTTGGCATTTGGTTTGCTATTGTTTTATGATCGGGTTGTATGGTTCATATTGCTTTTTATGTTAATATTTGTTTATGTTATTGTTGGTTTGTACCATTAGTATTATATGTTTGTTTCGTGTTAGTATTTGTTATGCCTGTTAGTGCTGTTTAGTAGAGCTTTCAGTAAGTATTTAGTAGTGCTAGTTGGTCGAGTTTGAATAGTTGTTGTTTGGCATACATATGGTACTGTTGTTTTGTTCTGTTTGGCATACTGTTGTTTTGTTTTGTTGCGCGATACTGCTTGTTTTGTTTTGTTTGGGCATACAGAGGTTACTATTCAGTCTTTGTTTAGTTGTGTTCAGTATTGTTTGGTGCGGAAGAGGAGGTTATGTTCGGTACGGTGTGTTGGCTGAGACACAGCCTTAGTAATACGCATTGCGACATGAGGAGGTGCATCATACCAGATGCACGCGCAACTTCGACGAGCACCCAAGCAACCCAAAAAATGCCACATTCAGAACCCAACGTCATGCCTTCACAGGCTACACCAAATCCGGCGTAACAGACCACGCCAGCAATTATTCGCATTTAAGTAGTGAGTTTATTTTCTATATAGTAGCGATACAGCCAATATGATATCATATGATATCATTCATCCATATGATATAATACATGCCGGCGTCTGACTGGTAACTTTGGCCTACGCACAATACAATATGCATATTAAATCATATGATATTTGTAAATATCATATGATATCATACTCGTCTCTTTGGTCAGCATCATATGATTTGCCGTTCCCTAATTATTAGTAGATTGCATACTGTTGTATAACAAATAGGTGGGAATTATTTCTTTAGCGCAGACTTCAGAGGCGCTATCGTCTCTCTTTTT
>JAJSRW010001655.1:0-29116 GCA_022414725.1 Microglena sp. YARC | reverse complement strand
CAAGTACAAAACCTAAGTGCAATATGTTCGACCACCATAATCGCTTCAGACTCAGCTAGGATCTTGTTGTTGATTTGTTTGTTGTGTGCTTTTGTTGTATGAGATTGTTGTTGGGATTGTTTGTTGTTTCGGTTGTTTGTGTGTTGGAGTTTGTTGTTGGATTGTTGTTGTTGGATTGTTGTTGGATTGTTGTTGGATTTTGTTGGATTTTGTTGTTGGAGCTTGTTTGGTATGGATTGTTGTTGAATTGTTGTTTGCGATTGTTGTTCGATTGTCTGTTGTTTCATTTGTCTTGATATGTTGTCTGATTGTTGTTGGGGGCTTGTTGATTGGATTGGGTTTGTTGGGTTGGCTTGTTGGTTGTTTGACTTGTTGTTGGAGATTGTTGTTTGGTTGGCTTGTTGTTGTTGGTTGTGGTGCGGCTTTCGGCTTGTTAGGGATTGTTGTTTGGATTGTTGTTTGTTTGAGTTGTTGTTGGTTGTTGTTTGGTTGGATTGTTGTGGATTGTTGTTGGATTGTTGTTGAATTGTTGTTGTTCGAATTTGTTGTTGTTTGGTTGTTTGTCAGGATTGTTGAGATATGTGTTGGATTGTTGTTGGGAGTTGGTTTGTATGGATTGTTGTTGTTGGAATCTTGTTGTTATGGAATTGGTTGTTGTTGGATTGGTTGTTCGGATTGTTAGTTGGTTGGGTTTGTTGTAGGCAGTTGTTGTTTGGTAAGTTGATTGTTTGCTTATTGGTTGTATCGACTTGGGTTTGTTGTTTAATTTGTCTGATTGTTTGTTGTTGTTGTTGGTTGTTGCGTTGTTCGGCTTGTTGTTGGTTGGATTGTTTGTTTGGAATTGTTCGTTTTTGGATTGTGTTTGTTGGATTGTTTTATGGATTGTTTAGATATGGACTGGTTTGTTGTGGGTATTGATTAGTATGAGTTGTTGGTGGAATTTGTGTTTGTTGTGGTTGTTTGTTCGGATTGTTGCTTGTGTTGTTGTTGTTGGAATTGTTGTTGGGATTTGTTGTTGATTGGATCAATTGTGGATTTGTGTGTTGGATTTTTGTTGTTTGGATTGTTGTTTGGATTGGTTAGTTGTTGATTTGTTGTATGGTTGTTTTGGTTGTTTGGATTGTTGCTTTGGGTTGTGTTGGATTGTTGTGTTTGGCGTTGTTGTTGGTTTGATTGTTGACTCTGGATTGTTGTGATGGATCTGTTTGTTGGTCATTGTTGGATCGGCCCGATTGTTGTTTTGGTCAAATTTTGTTGGCTGGAATTGTTGTTGTTGGATGTTGTTGGCACTGTTGTTGTCCTTGGGCATTGTGTGATTCGTTGTCTGGATTGTTGTTGGATTGTTGATTGTTCGACTTGTTGTTGGTTTGGATTGTTGTTCGGATTGTCGTTGTTGGATTGTTGATTGCTATGGTATTTGTTGTTTGGATTGTTTTGTGGGTATTTCTGTTGTTTTGGATTGTTAGTTGTTGGATTGTCTGTTAGCTATTTGGAAATTGTTTGTTGTTGGAATTGTTGTGTAAGGAATTGTTGTTGGATTAATTCTAATTTGTTGTTGGATTGTTGTTATCGATTTGTTGTTGTTTCCATTGTCTGATTGTTGTGCTTGATTGTTGTGAGATTGTTGTTGTACCGCAGTGGGTGTTGTGGTTGGAATTGTTGTCTTTGGTATTGGTTGTTGTTGGGATTGTTGTTAAACTCTATTTTTGGCATCTGTCTCATGCTAGGATTAGTTGTTGGACATTTTGCGCCCTCCTCTTGGCTTTTGTTGTTGGATTTGGCTAGATTGTTGCTTGGAAATTGTTGTTGTTGCATTGTTGTTGGCATGGCATATTGTTGTTCTGTATGTGCATTGCTTTTTGATTTGTTGATTGGATTGTTAGTAACCATAGCACCATCACTGTGGATAATTTGTTGGATTGTTGTTGAATTTTAGGACATTGTTGTTGGATGTTCTGTTGTAGGATAATTGTTGTTGTTGATGTGTTGGATTGCTACGTTTGGTTGTTGTTGGCAATAAATGTTGCTCGGATGGATGGACTTTGTGTTGATTGTTTGTTGTTTGGATTTGTTGTTGGAGGCGGGATGCGTCGTTGTTGTGTGGATTGTTGTAAGGATTGAAAATTGTTGGTTGGCTTGTTTGTTGGCATTCGAAGATTGAATTGTTGTTGCTTGGATTGTTTGTGTGAAGATTGTCTGTTGTGTTGACTTGTTGTTGTTGGAGTTAATTGTTTGTCAACGTCTTGTTGGCCATTGTTTCTGTTGGATTGTTTGTTGTTGGTGTCTTCTGTTGGCATTGTTGTTAGGATTGGTGTTGTTGATTGTTATTGGATTGTTTTGATGTGTTGATTGTTGTTGGATTTGTTTTGTTTGGATTGGATTGTTATTGGATTGTTGTTGTTGGATGTCGATGTTTAGGATTGTTGTTGGATTGTTGTTGGATTGCTGACATTGCTTGTTTGAATAAACCTTGTTGATTGTTGTCTGATTTTGTTGTTGCGATTGTTGTTTGTTGTTGGATTGTTGTTGTAGTTGAGGTTGTTGTTGGATTGGTTTGTTGGATAATTGAGTTTGGATTGCTGTTGTGTGGTTTGTTTCCAGATGGTTTGTTGTTGATTTTGTTGGATTCAAAGTTGTGCGACTTTGATATTGTCCTCGGATTGTGTTGTTGGAATAATTATGATTGTTTGTTGTTGTTGGATTGTTGTTTTGGATTGTTGTTGTTGGATTGTTGCTTATTGGATTGTTGTTGGTGGATTGTTGTAGTTGTTGTTGTCATTGTGGGAAATGTGTTGTTGGATTGTTGTGTTGTGGATTGCCTTTGTTGTTGTTGGATTGTTGGTGTTGTTGGATTGTTGTTGCGAAATTGTTGTAACCGATTTTGTTGTTTTGTTTCGATTGTTGTTGGATCTGTTGGATTGTTGTTGGGGTTGTTGTTGGATTGCTTGTTGGATTGTTGATTGTTGTTATTTTGCTGTTGGATTGTGGTTGGATTGTTGTTGTTGGAGTTTGTTGGATTGTTGTGGATGTTGTTGGAATTTGTTGTTGCGGATTTTGGTTGATTGTGTTGTTGTAATTGTTGTTGGATTGTGGATTGTTTTTGTCTTGTTGTGTTGGATGTTGTTTGGATTTGTTGTTTTGGATTGTTGTTTCTTGGGATTGTTGTGGATTGTTGTTTTGGATTGCTTGTGTTGGAGTTGTTGGATTGTTGTTGGAAGATTTGTTGTTGTTGGATTGTTGTTGTTGGTTATTGTTGATTTGTTGTTGGATTGTTGTTGGATTGTTGTTGTTTCTGTTGTTGGTTGGTTGTTGTTGGATTTTTGTTGTTGCATTGTAATTGTTGGATTGTTGTTGGATTGTTGTTGTTGTTGTGGGATTTGTTGTTGGATTGTTGTTGGATTGTTGTTGTTGTTGTTGTTGGACTTTGTTGTTGGATTGTTGTTGTTGTTGTTTGTTGTTGGATTGTTGGATTGTTGTTGTTGGATTGTTGTTGTTGTTGATTGTTGAATTGTTGATGTTGTTGTTGGATTGTTGGTTGGTTGTTGTTGTTGATTGATTGTTGTTGGATTGTTTGTTGGATTGTTGTTGATTGTTGTTGATTGTTGTTTTGTTGTTTGTTTTGGATTGTTGTTGTTGATTGTTGTTGGATTGTTGTTGGATTGTTGTTGTTGGATTGTGCTTTGTTGTTGGTTGTTGTTTGTTGGATTGTTGTGGATTGTTGTTGGATTTGTTTTTCGTTGGCCATTGTTGTTTTGTTGTTGGATTGTTGTTGGATTGCTGTTGGGATTGTTGTTGGATGTTGTGTTGGATCTTGTTGTTGATTGTTGTTGGATTGTTGTTGTTGTTGGATTGTGTTGTTGGTTGTTGTTGGATTGTTTTGGACGTTGTTTGGATTGTTGTTGGGTTGGATTGTTGTTGGATTGTTGTTGTTGGATTGTTGTTGTTGTTGGATTGTTGTTGGATTGTTGTTGGATTGTTGTTGTTGGATTGTGTTGTTGTTGTTGGATTGTTGTTGTGGATTGTTGTTGGATTGTTGTTGTGTTGTTTGATTGTTGGATTGTTGTTGGATTGTTGTTGTTGGATTGTTGTTGGATTGTTGTTGGATTGTTGTTGTTGTTGTTGGATTTGTTGTTGTTGGATTGTTGTTGTTGTTGGATTGTTGTTTTGTTGTTGTTGGATTGTTGTTGTTGTTGTTGGATTGTTGTTGGATTGTTGTTGTTGGATTGTTGTTGTTGTTGATTGTTGTTGGATTGTTGTTGGATTGTTGTTGGATTGTTGTTGGATGTTGTTGTTGGATTGTTGTTGTTGGATTGTTGTTGTTGATTGTTGTTGGATTGTTGTTGGATTGTTGTTGTTGGATTGTTGGATTGTTGTTGGATTGTTGTTGGATTGTTGTTGGATTGTTGTTGTTGGATTGTTGTTGGATTGTTGTTGGATTGTTGTTGGATTGTTGTTGTTGGATTTGTTGTTGGATTGTTGTTGGATTGTTGTTGTTGGATTGTTGTTGTTGGATTGTTGTTGTTGTTTGATTGTTGTTGGATTGTTGTTGTTGTTGTTGTTGTTTGATTGTTGTTTGGATTGTTGTTGGATTGTTGTTTTTGTTGTTGGATTGTTGTTGGATTGTTGTTGTTGGATTGTTGTTGGATTGTTGTTGGATTGTTGTTGGATTGTTGTTGGATTGTTGTTGGATTGTTGTTGGATTGTTGTTGGATTGTTGTTGGATTGTTGTTGTTGGATTGTTGTTGTTGGATTGTTGTTGGATTTGTTGTTGTTGTTGGATTGTTGTTGTTGGATTGTTGTTGTTGGATTTTTGTTGGATGTTGTTGGATTGTTGTTGGATTGTTGTTGTTGGAGGATTGTTGTTGTTGTTGGATTGTTGTTGGATTGTTGTTGGATTGTTGTTGGATTGTTGTTGTTGGATTGTTGTTGTTGGATTGTTGTTGTTGGATTGTTGTTTGGATTGTTGTTGGATTGTTGTTGGATTGTTGTTGATTGTTGTTGTTGTTGTTGTTGTTGTTGGATTGTTGTTGGATTGTTGTTGTTGTTGTTGGATTGTTGTTGGATTGTTTTGGTTGTTGTTGGATTGTTGTTGGATTGTTGTTGGATTGTTGTTGTTGTTGGATTGTTGTTGGATTGTTGTTGGATTGTTGTTGGATTGTTGTTGTTGGATTGTTGTTGGATTGTTGTTGGATTGTTGTTGGATTGTTGTTGTTGGATTGTTGTTGGATTGTTGTTGGATTGTTGTTGGATTGTTGTTGGATTGTTGTTGGATTGTTGTTGTTGGATTGTTGTTGGATTGTTGTTGGATTGTTGTTGTTGGTTGATTGTTGTTGGATTGTTGTTGGATTGTTGTTGTTGGATTGTTGTTGTTGGATTGTTGTTGGATTGTTGTTGGATTGTTGTTGGATTGTTGTTGTTGGATTGTTGTTGGATTTGTTGTTGTTGGATTGTTGTTGGATTGTTGTTGGATTGTTGTTGGATTGTTGTTGGATTGTTGTTGTTGGATTGTTGTTGGATTGTTGTTGTTGTTGGATTGTTGTTGGATTGTTGTTGTTGTTGTTGTTGGATTGTTGTTGGATTGTTGTTGGTTGGATTGTTGTTGGATTGTTGTTGTTGGATTGTTGATTGTTGTTCGATTGTTGTTGGTTGTTGTTGTCTGATTGTTGTTGGATTGTTGTTGTTGGGTTGTTGTTGTTGGATTGTTGTTGGATTGTTGTTGTTGGATTGTTGTTGTTGGATTGTTGTAGGATTGTTGTTGTTGTTGTTGGATTGTTGTTGGATTGTTGTTGTTGGATTGTTGTTGGATTGTTGTTGGATTGTTGTTGTTGGATTGTTGTTGGATTGTTGTTGTTGGATTGTTGTTGGATTGTTGTTGTTGGATTGTTGTTGGATTGTTGTTGGATTTTTGTTGGATTGTTTGTTGTTGGATTGTTGTTGGATTGGTTGTTGTTGGATTGTTGTTGTTGTTTTTGTTGGATTGTTGTTGTTGGATTGTTGTTGTTGGATTGTTGTTGGATTGTTGTTGGATTGTTGTTGTTGGATAATTGTTGGATTGTTGTTGGATTTTTGTTGTTGGATTGTTGTTGGATTGTTGTTGTTGGATTGTTGTTGTTGTTGTTGGATTGTTGGATTGTTGTTGGATTGTTGTTGGATTGTTGTTGTTGTTGTTGGATTGTTGTTGGATTGTTGTTGGATTGTTGTTGTTGGATTGTTGTTGTTGTTGGATTGTTGTTGTTGGATTGTTGTTGGATTGTTGTTGTTGTTGGATTGTTGTTGGATTGTTGTTGGATTGTTGTTGGATTGTTGTTGTTGGATTGTTGTTGGATTGTTGTTGTTGGATTGTTGTTGGATTGTTGTTGTTGGATTGTTGTTGGATTGTTGTTGTTGGATTGTTGTTGTTGGATTGTTGTTGGATTGTTGTTGTTGGATTGTTGTTGGATTGTTGTTGGATTGTTGTTGGATTGTTGTTGTTGTTGGATTGTTGTTGTTGTTGGATTGTTGTTGGATTGTTGTTGTTGTTGTTGGATTGTTGTTGGATTGTTGTTGTTGTTGTTGGATTGTTGTTGGATTGTTGTTGGATTGTTGTTGTTGGATTGTTGTTGGATTGTTGTTGGATTGTTGTTGTTGGATTGTTGTTGGATTGTTGTTGGATTGTTGTTGGATTGTTGTTGTTGGATTGTTGTTGGATTGTTGTTGGATTGTTGTTGGATTGTTGTTGTTGGATTGTTGTTGGATTGTTGTTGTTGGATTGTTGTTGTTGGATTGTTGTTGGATTGTTGTTGTTGGATTGTTGTTGGATTGTTGTTGGATTGTTGTTGTTGGATTGTTGTTGGATTGTTGTTGTTGGATTGTTGTTGTTGGATTTTTGTTGGATTGTTGTTGGATTGTTGTTGGATTGTTGTTGTTGGATTGTTGTAGGATTGTTGTTGGATTGTTGTTGGATTGTTGTTCGATTGTTGTTGTTGTCTGATTGTTGTCTGATTGTTGTTGGATTGTTGTTGTTGTTGTTGTTGTTGTTGTTGTTGGATTGTTGTTGGATTTGTTGTTGTTGTTGTTGGATTGGTTGTTGTTGGATTGTTGTTGGATTGTTGTTGGATTGTTGTTGGATTGTTGTTGTTGTTGTTGTTGTTGTTGGATTGTTGTTGTTGGATTGTTGTTGGATTGTTGTTGGATTGTTGTTGGATTGTTGTTGTTGTTGTTGGATTGTTGTTGGATTGTTGTTGTTGTTGGATTGTTGTTGTTGTTGTTGTTGTTGGATTGTTGTTGTTGGATTGTTGTTGTTGGATTGTTGTTGGATTGTTGTTGTTGGATTGTTGTTGGATTGTTGTTGGATTGTTGTTGGATTGTTGTTGGATTGTTGTTGTTGGATTGTTGTTGGATTGTTGTTGTTGGATTGTTGTTGTTGGATTGTTGTTGTTGTTGGATTGTTGTTGTTGGATTGTTGTTGGATTGTTGTTGGATTGTTGTTGTTGGATTGTTGTTGGATTGTTGTTGTTGGATTGTTGTTGTTGTTGGATTGTTGTTGTTGGATTGTTGTTGGATTGTTGTTGGATTGTTGTTGTTGGATTGTTGTTGGATTGTTGTTGGATTGTTGTTGGATTGTTGTTGTTGGATTGTTGTTGTTGGATTGTTGTTGGATTGTTGTTGTTGGATTGTTGTTGGATTGTTGTTGGATTGTTGTTGGATTGTTGTTGGATTGTTGTTGTTGGATTGTTGTTGTTGGATTGTTGTTGGATTGTTGTTGTTGGATTGTTGTTGGATTGTTGTTGGATTGTTGTTGGATTGTTGTTGGATTGTTGGATTGTTGTTGGATTGTTGTTGTTGTTGGATTGTTGTTGGATTGTTGTTGGATTGTTGTTGGATTGTTGTTGGATTGTTGTTGTTGGATTGTTGTTGTTGGATTGTTGTTGGATTGTTGTTGGATTGTTGTTGGATTGTTGTTGTTGGATTGTTGTTGGATTGTTGTTGTTGGATTGTTGTTGGATTGTTGTTGGATTGTTGTTGTTGGATTGTTGTTGTTGGGTTGTTGTTGTTGGATTGTTGTTGGATTGTTGTTGTTGGATTGTTGTTGGATTGTTGTTGGATTGTTGTTGGATTGTTGTTGGATTGTTGTTGTTGGATTGTTGTTGGATTGTTGTTGTTGGATTGTTGTTGGATTGTTGTTGGATTGTTGTTGGATTGTTGTTGTTGGATTGTTGTTGGATTGTTGTTGGATTGTTGTTGTTGTTGTTGTTGGATTGTTGTTGGATTGTTGTTGGATTGTTGTTGGATTGTTGTTGGATTGTTGTTGGATTGTTGTTGGATTGTTGTTGTTGGATTGTTGTTGGATTGTTGTTGGATTGTTGTTGTTGGATTGTTGTTGGATTGTTGTTGTTGGATTGTTGTTGGATTGTTGTTGGATTGTTGTTGTTGGATTGTTGGATTGTTGTTGGATTGTTGTTGGTTGTTGTTGTTGGATTGTTGTTGGATTGTTGTTGTTGGATTGTTGTAGGATTGTTGTTGGATTGTTGTTGGATTGTTGTTCGATTGTTGTTGTTGTTGTTGGATTGTTGTTGTTGTTGGATTGTTGTTGGATTGTTGTTGGATTGTTGTTGTTGGATTGTTGGATTGTTGTTGGATTGTTGTTGGATTGTTGTTGGATTGTTGTTGTTGGATTGTTGTTGGATTGTTGTTGTTGGATTGTTGTTGGATTGTTGTTGTTGGATTGTTGTTGGATTGTTGTTGGATTGTTGTTGTTGGATTGTTGTTGGATTGTTGTTGGATTGTTGTTGTTGTTGGATTGTTGTTGGATTGTTGTTTGTTGGATTGTTGTTGGATTGTTGTTGTTGGATTGTTGTTGGATTGTTGTTGGTTGTTGTTGTTGTTGGATTGTTGTTGTTGGATTGTTGTTGGGTTGTTGTTGTTGGATTGTTGTTGGATTGTTGTTGTTGGATTGTTGTTGTTGGATTGTTGTTGGATTGTTGTTGTTGGATTGTTGTTGTTGGATTGTTGTTGGATTGTTGTTGGATTGTTGTTGGATTGTTGTTGTTGGATTGTTGTTGTTGGATTGTTGTTGGATTGTTGTTGTTGGATTGTTGTTGGATTGTTGTTGTTGGATTGTTGTTGGATTGTTGTTGGATTGTTGGATTGTTGTTGTTGGATTGTTGTTGGATTGTTGTTGTTGTTGTTGGATTGTTGTTGGATTGTTGTTGTTGGATTGTTGTTGTTGGATTGTTGTTGGATTGTTGTTGTTGGATTGTTGTTGTTGGATTGTTGTTGGATTGTTGTTGGATTGTTGTTGGATTGTTGTTGTTGGATTGTTGTTGGATTGTTGTTGTTGGATTGTTGTTGGATTGTTGTTGGATTGTTGTTGGATTGTTGTTGTTGGATTGTTGTTGGATTGTTGTTGGATTGTTGTTGGATTGTTGTTGGATTGTTGTTGTTGTTGTTGTTGGATTGTTGTTGGATTGTTGTTGGATTGTTGTTGTTGTTGTTGGATTGTTGTTGGATTGTTGTTGTTGGATTGTTGTTGGATTGTTGTTGGATTGTTGTTGTTGGATTGTTGTTGGATTGTTGTTGTTGGATTGTTGTTGGATTGTTGTTGGATTGTTGTTGTTGGATTGTTGTTGGATTGTTGTTGTTGGATTGTTGTTGGATTGTTGTTGTTGGATTGTTGTTGTTGGATTGTTGTTGGATTGTTGTTGGATTGTTGTTGTTGGATTGTTGTTGGATTGTTGTTGTTGGATTGTTGTTGTTGGATTGTTGTTGTTGGATTGTTGTTGTTGGATTGTTGTTGGATTGTTGTTGGATTGTTGTTGGATTGTTGTTGGATTGTTGTTGTTGGATTGTTGTTGGATTGTTGTTGGATTGTTGGATTGTTGTTGTTGGATTGTTGTTGGATTGTTGTTGTTGGATTGTTGTTGGATTGTTGTTGGATTGTTGTTGTTGTTGTTGTTGTTGTTGGATTGTTGTTGGATTGTTGTTGTTGGATTGTTGTTGGATTGTTGTTGGATTGTTGTTGGATTGTTGTTGGATTGTTGTTGTTGGATTGTTGTTGGATTGTTGTTGTTGGATTGTTGTTGGATTGTTGTTGGATTGTTGTTGTTGGATTGTTGTTGGATTGTTGTTGTTGGATTGTTGTTGTTGGATTGTTGTTGGATTGTTGTTGGATTGTTGTTGTTGGATTGTTGTTGGATTGTTGTTGTTGGATTGTTGTTGGATTGTTGTTGTTGGATTGTTGTTGGATTGTTGTTGGATTGTTGTTGTTGGATTGTTGTTGTTGGATTGTTGTTGTTGGATTGTTGTTGGATTGTTGTTGTTGTTGGATTGTTGTTGTTGGATTGTTGTTGTTGGATTGTTGTTGTTGGATTGTTGTTGGATTGTTGTTGTTGGATTGTTGTTGTTGGATTGTTGTTGGATTGTTGTTGGATTGTTGTTGGATTGTTGTTGTTGGATTGTTGTTGGATTGTTGTTGGATTGTTGTTGGATTGTTGTTGGATTGTTGTTGGATTGTTGTTGGATTGTTGTTGGATTGTTGTTGTTGTTGTTGTTGGATTGTTGTTGGATTGTTGTTGGATTGTTGTTGGATTGTTGTTGGATTGTTGTTGTTGTTGTTGTTGGATTGTTGTTGGATTGTTGTTGGATTGTTGTTGTTGGATTGTTGTTGTTGGATTGTTGTTGGATTGTTGTTGGATTGTTGTTGTTGGATTGTTGTTGTTGGATTGTTGTTGGATTGTTGTTGTTGGATTGTTGTTGGATTGTTGTTGGATTGTTGTTGGATTGTTGTTGGATTGTTGTTGTTGGATTGTTGTTGGATTGTTGTTGGATTGTTGTTGGATTGTTGTTGTTGTTGGATTGTTGTTGTTGGATTGTTGTTGGATTGTTGTTGTTGGATTGTTGTTGGATTGTTGTTGGATTGTTGTTGGATTGTTGTTGGATTGTTGTTGGATTGTTGTTGGATTGTTGTTGTTGGATTGTTGTTGGATTGTTGTTGGATTGTTGTTGGATTGTTGTTGGATTGTTGTTGTTGTTGTTGGATTGTTGTTGGATTGTTGTTGTTGGATTGTTGTTGTTGTTGGATTGTTGTTGTTGGATTGTTGTTGGATTGTTGTTGGTTGTTGTTGGATTGTTGTTGGATTGTTGTTGGATTGTTGTTGGATTGTTGTTGTTGGATTGTTGTTGTTGGATTGTTGTTGGATTGTTGTTGTTGTTGTTGGATTGTTGTTGGATTGTTGTTGTTGGATTGTTGTTGGATTGTTGTTGTTGGATTGTTGTTGGATTGTTGTTGTTGGATTGTTGTTGGATTGTTGTTGGATTGTTGTTGGATTGTTGTTGTTGGATTGTTGTTGTTGGATTGTTGTTGGATTGTTGTTGTTGGATTGTTGTTGGATTGTTGTTGGATTGTTGTTGGATTGTTGTTGTTGGATTGTTGTTGGATTGTTGTTGGATTGTTGTTGTTGTTGTTGGATTGTTGTTGGATTGTTGTTGTTGTTGGATTGTTGTTGGATTGTTGTTGTTGTTGTTGGATTGTTGTTGTTGGATTGTTGTTGGATTGTTGTTGGATTGTTGTTGGATTGTTGTTGGATTGTTGTTGGATTGTTGTTGGATTGTTGTTGTTGGATTGTTGTTGGATTGTTGTTGGATTGTTGTTGGATTGTTGTTGGATTGTTGATTGTTGTTGTTGTTGGATTGTTGTTGGATTGTTGTTGGATTGTTGTTGTTGTTGTTGGATTGTTGTTGGATTGTTGTTGTTGTTGGATTGTTGTTGGATTGTTGTTGTTGGATTGTTGTTGGATTGTTGTTGGATTGTTGTTGTTGGATTGTTGTTGGATTGTTGTTGTTGGATTGTTGTTGTTGTTGATTGTTGGATTGTTGTTGGATTGTTGTTGTTGGATTGTTGTTGGATTGTTGTTGGATTGTTGTTGGTTGTTGTTGGATTGTTGTTGGATTGTTGTTGTTGGATTGTTGTTGGATTGTTGGATTGTTGTTGGATTGTTGTTGGATTGTTGTTGTTGTTGTTGGATTGTTGTTGGATTGTTGTTGGATTGTTGTTGGATTGTTGTTGTTGGATTGTTGTTGGATTGTTGTTGGATTGTTGTTGGATTGTTGTTGGATTGTTGTTGGATTGTTGTTGGATTGTTGTTGTTGGATTGTTGTTGTTGTTGTTGGATTGTTGTTGTTGGATTGTTGTTGGATTGTTGTTGTTGGATTGTTGTTGGATTGTTGTTGTTGGATTGTTGTTGGATTGTTGTTGGATTGTTGTTGGATTGTTGTTGTTGGATTGTTGTTGGATTGTTGTTGGATTGTTGTTGGATTGTTGTTGTTGGATTGTTGTTGGATTGTTGTTGTTGGATTGTTGTTGGATTGTTGTTGGATTGTTGTTGTTGGATTGTTGTTGGATTGTTGTTGTTGGATTGTTGTTGTTGGATTGTTGTTGGATTGTTGTTGTTGGATTGTTGTTGTTGGATTGTTGTTGGATTGTTGTTGTTGGATTGTTGTTGGATTGTTGTTGTTGGATTGTTGTTGGATTGTTGTTGGATTGTTGTTGTTGGATTGTTGTTGGATTGTTGTTGTTGTTGTTGTTGGATTGTTGTTGGATTGTTGTTGGATTGTTGTTGTTGGATTGTTGTTGGATTGTTGTTGGATTGTTGTTGTTGGATTGTTGTTGGATTGTTGTTGGATTGTTGTTGGATTGTTGTTGTTGGATTGTTGTTGTTGGATTGTTGTTGGATTGTTGTTGGATTGTTGTTGTTGGATTGTTGTTGTTGGATTGTTGTTGGATTGTTGTTGGATTGTTGTTGGATTGTTGTTGGATTGTTGTTGTTGGATTGTTGTTGGATTGTTGTTGGATTGTTGTTGGATTGTTGTTGGATTGTTGTTGGATTGTTGTTGTTGATTGTTGTTGGATTGTTGTTGTTGTTGGATTGTTGTTGTTGTTGTTGTTGTTGGATTGTTGTTGGATTGTTGTTGGATTGTTGTTGTTGGATTGTTGTTGTTGGATTGTTGTTGGATTGTTGTTGGATTGTTGTTGGATTGTTGTTGTTGGATTGTTGTTGTTGTTGGATTGTTGTTGGATTGTTGTTGTTGTTGTTGTTGGATTGTTGTTGGATTGTTGTTGTTGGATTGTTGTTGGATTGTTGTTGGATTGTTGTTGTTGGATTGTTGTTGGATTGTTGTTGTTGGATTGTTGTTGGATTGTTGTTGTTGGATTGTTGTAGGATTGTTGTTGGATTGTTGTTGGATTGTTGTTCGATTGTTGTTGTTTCATTTGTCTGATTGTTGTCTGATTGTTGTTGGATTGTTGTTGTTGGGTTGTTGTTGTTGGAGGATTGTTGTTGGATTGTTGTTGGATTGTTGTTGTTGGATTGTTGTTGGATTGTTGTTGGATTGTTGTTGTTGGATTGTTGTTGGATTGTTGTTGGATTGTTGTTGTTGGATTGTTGTTGGATTGTTGTTGTTTTGTTGTTGGATTGTTGTTGGATTGTTGTTGTTGGATTGTTGTTGGATTGTTGTTGGATTGTTGTTGTTGTTGTTGGATTGTTGTTGGATTGTTGTTGTTGGATTGTTGTTGTTGGATTGTTGTTGGATTGTTGTTGGATTGTTGTTGTTGGATTGTTGTTGGATTGTTGTTGTTGGATTGTTGTTGGATTGTTGTTGGATTGTTGTTGTTGGATTGTTGTTGGATTGTTGTTGGATTGTTGTTGGATTGTTGTTGTTGGATTGTTGTTGGATTGTTGTTGGATTGTTGTTGTTGGATTGTTGTTGGATTGTTGTTGGATTGTTGTTGTTGGATTGTTGTTGGATTGTTGTTGTTGGATTGTTGTTGGATTGTTGTTGGATTGTTGTTGTTGGATTGTTGTTGGATTGTTGTTGTTGTTGTTGGATTGTTGTTGTTGGATTGTTGTTGGATTGTTGTTGGATTGTTGTTGGATTGTTGTTGTTGGATTGTTGTTGGATTGTTGTTGGATTGTTGTTGTTGGATTGTTGTTGGATTGTTGTTGTTGGATTGTTGTTGTTGGATTGTTGTTGGATTGTTGTTGGATTGTTGTTGTTGGATTGTTGTTGTTGGATTGTTGTTGGATTGTTGTTGGATTGTTGTTGGATTGTTGTTGGATTGTTGTTGGATTGTTGTTGTTGGATTGTTGTAGGATTGTTGTTGGATTGTTGTTGGATTGTTGTTCGATTGTTGTTGTTTCATTTGTCTGATTGTTGTCTGATTGTTGTTGGGTTGTTGTTGGATTGTTGTTGTTGGGTTGTTGTTGTTGGATTGTTGTTGGATTGTTGTTGTTGGATTGTTGTTGTTGGATTGTTGTTGGATTGTTGTTGGATTGTTGTTGGATTGTTGTTGTTGGATTGTTGTTGGATTGTTGTTGTTGGATTGTTGTTGGATTGTTGTTGGATTGTTGTTGTTGGATTGTTGTTGGATTGTTGTTGGATTTTTGTTGTTGGATTGTTGTTGGATTGTTGGATTGTTGTTGGATTGTTGTTGGATTGTTGTTGGATTGTTGTTGGATTGTTGTTGTTGGATTGTTGTTGGATTGTTGTTGGATTGTTGTTGTTGTTGTTGTTGTTGGATTGTTGTTGGATTGTTGTTGGATTGTTGTTGGATTGTTGTTGTTGGATTGTTGTTGGATTGTTGTTGTTGTTGTTGGATTGTTGTTGGATTGTTGTTGTTGGATTGTTGTTGGATTGTTGTTGTTGTTGGATTGTTGGATTGTTGTTGGATTGTTGTTGTTGGATTGTTGTTGGATTGTTGTTGTTGTTGGATTGTTGTTGGATTGTTGTTGTTGTTGTTGGATTGTTGTTGGATTGTTGTTGGATTGTTTTGTTGTTGTTGGATTGTTGTTGTTGGATTGTTGTTGGATTGTTGTTGGATTGTTGTTGTTGTTGTTGTTGTTGTTGGATTGTTGTTGTTGGATTGTTGTTGGATTGTTGTTGGATTGTTGTTGGATTGTTGTTGTTGGATTGTTGTTGTTGGATTGTTGTTGGATTGTTGTTGGATTGTTGTTGTTGGATTGTTGTTGTTGGATTGTTGTTGGATTGTTGTTGTTGGATTGTTGTTGGATTGTTGTTGGATTGTTGTTGTTGGATTGTTGTTGTTGGATTGTTGTTGGATTGTTGTTGGATTGTTGTTGTTGTTGTTGGATTGTTGTTGGATTGTTGTTGTTGGATTGTTGTTGGATTGTTGTTGGATTGTTGTTGTTGGATTGTTGTTGGATTGTTGTTGTTGTTGGATTGTTGTTGGATTGTTGTTGGATTGTTGTTGGATTGTTGTTGTTGGATTGTTGTTGGATTGTTGTTGGATTGTTGTTGGATTGTTGTTGGATTGTTGTTGGATTGTTGTTGGATTGTTGTTGTTGGATTGTTGTTGGATTGTTGTTGTTGGATTGTTGTTGGATTGTTGTTGTTGGATTGTTGTTGTTGATTGTTGTTGGATTGTTGTTTGGATTGTTGTTGTTGGATTGTTGTTGGATTGTTGTTGTTGGATTGTTGTTGGATTGTTGTTGTTGTTGGATTGTTGTTGTTGGATTGTTTGTTGGATTGTTGTTGTTGTTGTTGTTGGATTGTTGTTGTTGTTGTTGGATTGTTGTTGGATTGTTGTTGGATTGTTGTTGGATTGTTGTTGTTGGATTGTTGTTGGATTGTTGTTGTTGTTGGATTGTTGTTGTTGGATTGTTGTTGTTGTTGTTGGATTGTTGTTGTTGGATTGTTGTTGGATTGGA
Organism: Microglena sp. YARC; assembly: GCA_022414725.1. Taxonomy (NCBI): domain Eukaryota; kingdom Viridiplantae; phylum Chlorophyta; class Chlorophyceae; order Chlamydomonadales; family Chlamydomonadaceae; genus Microglena; species Microglena sp. YARC. The sequence continues at coordinate 13,415 of JAJSRW010001655.1, read as the reverse complement.
TTGTTGTTGGATTGTTGTTGTTGGATTGTTGTTGGATTGTTGTTGTTGTTGTTGGATTGTTGTTGGATTGTTGTTGTTGGATTGTTGTTGTTGTTGTTGGATTGTTGTTGGATTGTTGTTGTTGTTGTTGTTGTTGATTGTTGTTGGATTGGTTGTTGTTGGATTGTTGTTGGATTGTTGTTGGATTGTTGTTGTTGGATTGTTGTTGGATTGTTGTTGGATTGTTGTTGTTGGATTGTTGTTGTTGTTGTTGGATTGTTGTTGGATTGTTGTTGTTGGATTGTTGTTGGATTGTTGTTGGATTGTTGTTGTTGTTGTTGTTGGATTGTTGTTGGATTGTTGTTGTTGGATTGTTGTTGTTGTTGTTGTTGTTGTTGGATTGTTGTTGGATTGTTGTTGGATTGTTGTTGGATTGTTGTTGGATTGTTGTTGGATTGTTGTTGTTGGATTGTTGTTGGATTGTTGTTGTTGGATTGTTGTTGTTGGATTGTTGTTGGATTGTTGTTGTTGTTGTTGTTGGATTGTTGTTGGATTGTTGTTGGATTGTTGTTGGATTGTTGTTGGATTGTTGTTGGATTGTTGTTGTTGGATTGTTGTTGTTGGATTGTTGTTGTTGGATTGTTGTTGGATTGTTGTTGTTGGATTGTTGTTGTTGGATTGTTGTTGGATTGTTGTTGGATTGTTGTTGTTGGATTGTTGTTGTTGGATTGTTGTTGGATTGTTGTTGGATTGTTGTTGTTGGATTGTTGTTGGATTGTTGTTGTTGGATTGTTGTTGTTGGATTGTTGTTGGATTGTTGTTGGATTGTTGTTGTTGGATTGTTGTTGGATTGTTGTTGGATTGTTGTTGTTGGATTGTTGTTGGATTGTTGTTGGATTGTTGTTGGATTGTTGTTGGATTGTTGTTGGATTGTTGTTGTTGGATTGTTGTTGGATTGTTGTTGGATTGTTGTTGTTGGATTGTTGTTGGATTGTTGTTGTTGGATTGTTGTTGGATTGTTGTTGTTGGATTGTTGTTGTTGGATTGTTGTTGTTGGATTGTTGTTGGATTGTTGTTGTTGGATTGTTGTTGGATTGTTGTTGTTGGATTGTTGTTGGATTGTTGTTGGATTGTTGTTGTTGGATTGTTGTTGGATTGTTGTTGTTGGATTGTTGTTGTTGGATTGTTGTTGGATTGTTGTTGTTGGATTGTTGTTGTTGTTGGATTGTTGTTGGATTGTTGTTGGATTGTTGTTGATTGATTGTTGTTGGATTGTTGTTGTTGGATTGTTGTTGTTGGATTGTTGTTGGATTGTTGTTGTTGGATTGTTGTTGTTGGATTGTTGTTGGATTGTTGTTGTTGGATTGTTGTTGGATTGTTGTTGTTGTATTGTTGTTGTTGGATTGTTGTTGGATTGTTGTTGGATTGTTGTTTTGTTGTTGTTGGATTGTTGTTGGATTGTTGTTGTTGGATTGTTGGTTGTTGTTGGATTGTTGTTGGATTGTTGTTGGATTGTTGTTGTTGGATTGTTGTTGGATTGTTGTTGGATTGTTGTTGGATTGTTGTTGTTGGTTGTTGTTGGATTGTTGTTGGATTGTTGTTGTTGTTGTTGGATTGTTGTTGGATTGTTGTTGGATTGTTGTTGGACTTGTTGTTGGATTGTTGTTGTTGGATTGTTGGATTGTTGTTGTTGGATTGTTGTTGGATTGTTGTTGTTGGATTGTTGTTGGATTGTTGTTGGATTTTTGTTGTTGGATTGTTGTTGGATTGTTGTTGTTGGATTGTTGTTGGATTGTTGTTGGATTGTTGTTGGATTGTTGTTGGATTGTTGTTGTTGTTGTTGTTGGATTGTTTTGTTGTTGGATTGTTGTTGGATTGTTGTTGGATTGTTGTTGTTGGATTGTTGTTGGATTGTTGTTGTTGTTGTTGGATTGTTGTTGGATTGTTGTTGTTGGATTGTTGTTGTTGGATTGTTGTTGGATTGTTGTTGTTGGATTGTTGTTGTTGGATTGTTGTTGGATTGTTGTTGTTGTTGTTGGATTGTTGTTGGATTGTTGTTGATTGTTGTTGGATTGTTGTTGGATTGTTGTTGGATTGTTGTTGTTGGATTGTTGTTGGATTGTTGTTGGATTGTTGTTGTTGTTGTTGGATTGTTGTTGGATTGTTGTTGGATTGTTGTTGTTGGATTGTTGTTGGATTGTTGTTCGATTGTTGATTGTTGTTGTTGATTGTTGTCTGATTGTTGTTGGATTGTTGTTGGATTGTTGTTGTTGGATTGTTGTTGTTGGATTGTTGTTGGATTGTTGTTGTTGGATTGTTGTTGGATTGTTGTTGTTGGATTGTTGTTGGATTGTTGTTGGATTGTTGTTGTTGGATTGTTGTTGGATTGTTGTTGGATTGTTGTTGGATTGTTGTTGTTGTTGGATTGTTGTTGGATTGTTGTTGTTGGATTGTTGTTGGATTGTTGTTGTTGGATTGTTGTTGGATTGTTGTTTGTTGGATTGTTGTTGGATTGTTGTTGTTGGATTGTTGTTGGATTGTTGTTGTTGGATTGTTGTTGGATTGTTGTTGGATTGTTGTTGGATTGTTGTTGGATTGTTGTTGGATTTTGTTGTTGATTGTTGTTGGATTGTTGTTGTTGGATTGTTGTTGGATTGTTGTTGGATTGTTGTTGGATTGGTTGTTGTTGGATTGTTGTTGGATTGTTGTTGTTGTTGTTGGATTGTTGTTGGATTGTGTTGGATTGTTGTTGTTGGATTGTTGTTGGATTGTTGTTGTTGGATTGTTGTTGTTGGATTGTTGTTGTTGTTGGATTGTTGTTGGATTGTTGTTGTTGTTGTTGGATTGTTGTTGGATTGTTGTTGTTGGATTGTTGTTGTTGGATTGTTGTTGGATTGTTGTTGTTGGATTGTTGTTGTTGTTGTTGGATTGTTGTTGGATTGTTGTTGTTGGATTGGATTGTTGTTGGATTGTTGTTGGATTGTTGTTGGATTGTTGTTGGATTTTTGTTGTTGGATTGTTGTTGGATTGTTGTTGTTGGATTGTTGTTGGATTGTTGTTGGATTGTTGTTGTTGATTGTTGTTGTTGGATTGTTGTTGTTGTTGGATTGTTGTTGGATTTGTTGTTGTTGTTGTTGATTGTTTGTTTGTTGGATTGTTGTTGGATTGTTGTTGGATTGTTGGTTGTTGTTGATTGTTGTTGGATTGTTGTTGTTGTTGGATTGTTGTTGGATTGTTGTTGGATTGTTGTTGGATTTTGATTGTTGTGATTGTTGTTGTTGTTGGATTGTTGTTGTTGTTGTTGTTGGATTGGTTGTTGTTGGATTGTTGTTGTTGGATTGTTGTTGTTGGTTGATTGTTGATTGATTGTTGGTTGTTGTTGGATTGTTGATTGTTGGATTGTTGTTGGATTGTTGTTGGATTTGTTGTTGTTGGATTGTTGTTGGGATTGTTGTTGATTGTTGTTGGATTGTTGTTGGATTGTTGTTGTTGGATTGTTTGTTGGATTGGTTGTTGTTGTTTGTTGGATTGTTGTTGGATTGTTGTTGTGTTGGATTGTTGTTGTTGGATTGTTGTTGTTGTTGTTGTTGGATTGGTTGTTGGATTGTTGTTGTTGTTGTTGGATTGTGTTGGATTGTTGTTGGATTGTTGTTGTTGGATTGTTGTTGTTGGATTGTTGTTGGATTGTTGTTGGATTGTTGTTGTTGGATTGTTTGTTGTTGGATTGTTGTTGTTGGATTGTTGTTGGATTTGTTGTTGTTGATTGTTGTTGGATTGTTGTTGTTGGATTGTTGTTGGATTGTTGTTGGATTGTTGTTGGATTGTTGTTGTTGTTGTTGGATTGTTTGTTGGATTGTTGTTGTTGGATTGTTGTTGGTTGTTGTTGTTGGATTGTTGTTGATTGTTTGATTGTTGTTGGATTGTTGTTGTTTGTTGTTGGATTGTTGTTGTTGGATTGTTGTTGGATTGTTGTTGGATTGTTGTTGATTGTTGTGTTGATTGTTGTTGGATTGTTGTTGGATTTGTTGTTGTTGGATTGTTGTTGTTGGATTGTTGTTGGATTGTTGTTGTTGTTGGATTGTTTGTTTGTTGTTGGATTGTTGTTTGTTGTTTGTTGTTGGATTGTGTTGTTGTTGGATTGTTGTTGTTTGATTGTTGTTGGATTGTTGTTGGTTGTTGTTGTTGGATTGTTGTTGTTGTTGTTGGATTGTTGTTGGATTGTTGTTGTTGGATTGTTGTTGGATTGTTGTTGTTGTTGGATTGTTGTTTGATTGTTTGTTGGATTGTTGTGTGTTGGATTGTTGTTGATTGTTGTTGGATTGTTGTTTGTTGGATTGTTGTTGTTGATTGTTGTTGGATTGTTGTTGTTGATTGTTGTTGGATTGTTGTTGTTGGATTGTTGTTGGATTTGTTGTTTTTGATTTGTTGTTGTTTGTTGCTTTGTTGTTGGATTGTTGTTGGGATTGTTGTTGATTGTTGTTGTTGTTGGATTTGTTGTTGGATTGTTGTTTTTGGATTGTTGTTGGATTGTTGTTGGATTTGTTGTTGATTGTTGATTGTTGTTGGATTGTTGTTGGATTGTTGTTGTTGGATTGTTGTTGGATTGTTTTGTTGTTGTTGGATTGTTGTTGGATTGTTGTTGGATTGTTGTTGTTGGATTGTTGTTGTTGGATTGTTGTTGTTGATTGGTTGTTGTTGATTGTTGTTGGATTGTTGGATTGTTGTTTGGATTGTTGTTGTTGGATTGTTGTTGGATTGTTGTTGTTGGATTGTTGTTGTGGTTGTTGTTGGATTGTTGTTGTTGTTGTTGGATTGTTGTTGTTGGATTGTTGTTGTTGTTTTGTTGTTGGATTGTTGTTGGATTGTTGTTTGGATTGTTGTTGTTGTTGTTGGATTTGTTGTTGTTGTTGTTGGATTTGTTTGTTGGATTGTTGTTGGACTTGTTGTTGTTGATTGATTTTGATTGTTGTTCGATTGTTGTTGTTGGATTGTTGTTGTTGATTGTTGGATTGTTTTGTGGATTGTTGTTGTTGGATTGTGTTGGATGTTGGATTGGTTGTTGTTGGATTGTTTTTGTTTTGTTGTTGTTGTTGGATTTTTTGTTGTTGATTGTTGTTGGATTGTTGTGTTGTTGAAGTTGATTTTGTTGATTGTTGTTGGATTGTTGTTGGATTGTTGTTTTGTTGTTTTGTTGGATTGGTAGGTGTGTTGGATTGTTGTTGTTGGATTGTTGTTGGATTGTTGTTTATTGTTGTTGTTGGATTGTTGTTGGATTGTTGTGTTGTTGGATTGTTGTTGGATTGTTGTTGGATTTCGTGTTGATTGTTGTTGGATTGTTGGATAATTGTTGGCATTGATTGTTTATTTGTTGGGATTGTTGTGTTGGATTGTTGTTGTTGGTCAATTTTGTTGGATGTGTTGTCTTGATTGTGTTGGATTGTTGTTGTTGATTTTGTTGTTGGATGTGTTTGGCATTGTTTTGGATTGTTGTTGTTGGATTCGTGTTGGATTGTTGTTGGGATTGTTGTTGGATTGTTGTTGTTGGATTGTTGTTGTTGATTGTTGTTGGATTGTTGTTGGATTGTTGTTGGATTTGTTGTTGGATTGTTGTGGATTGTTGGGTTGTTTGGATTGTTGTTCGATTGTTGTTGTGTTCATTTGTCTGATTGTTGTCTGAGATTGTTGTTGGATTGTTCCGTTGATTTGTTGTTGTGTGGTGTTGTTGTTGTTGGTTGTTGTTGTTGATTGTTGTTGTTGTTGATTATTATTGCGTTCTTTGTTGATTGGATTTGTTGATTGTTGTTGTTGAATTGTTGGATTGTCTTGTTGGATTGTTGTTTGTTGATTGTTGTTTGATTTGGATTGTTGTTGGTTGTTGTTGATTTGTTTCATTTTGTTGATTGTTGTTGTGGGATGTTTGTTGTTGGGTTGTTGTTGTTGGATTGTTGATTTAGATTTTTTTTTGATTGCTGTTTGATGTTGTTGTTGGGGTGGATTGTGGATTGTTGTTGTTTTGATTTTGTTGTTGGATTGTTGTTGTTGGATTGTTTCACTCGAAAATGTTTGTTGATTGTGGAATTTTGGGATAATTGTTGGGGGGGGATTGTTGTTGGATTTTTGTTGTTGATTGTTGTTGGATTGTTGTTGTTGGATTGTTGTTGGATGTTGTGATGGATTGTGTTGGATGTTGTTGGATTGTTGGATTTGTTGTTGGATTGTTGTTTGTGGATTGTTGTTGTGTGTTGGACTTGTTGTTGTGATTGTTGTTGGATGTTGTGTGGGATTGATTGTTGTTGGGTTGTGTTGAATTTTGTTGTTGGATTTGTTGTTGTTGGCATTGTTGTGGGATTGTTGTGTGGGATTGTTGTTGGTTGTTTGTGTTGGATTGTGGATGTTGTGTTGGATTGTTGTTTTGGATGTTGGATGTTGTTTCTGGATTATGTGGATTGTTGTGGAATTGTTGTTGGATTGTTGTTGTGGATTGATTGTTGTTGGATTGTTGTTGGATTTGTTGTTGGAGTAATTTTTGGATTGTTGTTGTTGGATTGTTGTTTGGATGGTAATTGGATGTTGGTTGTTTGGATTGTTGTTGTTGGATTGTTGTTGTTGTTGTTGGATTGGTTGTTGATGGATGTTGTTGTTGGCATTGTTGTGTTGATTGTTGTAGGATTGTGTTTGGATTTTGTTGTTGGCATTGGATTGAGTATATCGATTCGTGTTGTTCATTTGTTGATTGTTGTTGATTGGTTCTGGATTGTTGTGGTTGTTGTTTTGGTTGTTGTTGTTTTGCATTGTTTGTTGAGCATTATGTTAAATTTGGATGTTGGGGGATTGTTTGTTGTTGGATTGTGTCGGATTTGTGTTGGAGTTGTTGTTGGATTTGTTGGATTGCGTTGTGTGTTGGATTTGTGGATTGTTGGTTTGATTGTTGGGATTGTTGATAATTTGTGGCATTGTTGTTGGATTGTTGTGTTGGATTGTTGTTGTGGATTGTTGTCGGTTGTTGTTGGATTTGTTGATTGTTGTTGGATTGTGTTCGTGTTGTTTTGGATTGTTAGTGGATTGTTGTTGGTGGATTGTTGATTGTTGTGGATTAGTATTGTTCGATTGTTGTTGGTCAATGTCTATTGTTGTCTGATATTTTTGTTGTTGTTGTTGTTGTTGTTGGACTTGTTGTTGGAATTGTTTGTTGTTGGGTTGTTGTTGTTGGATTGTTGTTCAGGATTGTTGTTGTTGTCGTTGGATTTGTTGTTTTGAGTTGTCTGTTGATTGTTTGTGATTGTGATTTGTTGGATTGTTGTTGGATTGTTGTTGGATGTTGTTGTTTGAGTATTGTTGGATAATTGTTGGATTGTCTGATTGTTGTTGCTTGGATTGTTATGTTGTGTTGATTGTGTTATTGTGGATTGTTGTGGATGTTGTTCGATGGTTTGTCTGTTGGATGTGGTTTTGTTGTTGTTGCTTGATTGTTGTTGTTGGATTGTTGTTGGATTGTTGTTGTTTTAGGATTGTTGATTGTTTGGATGTGTTGTTTGGTGGATTGATCTCTCTCTGTTGTTGTTGGTCGGATTGTTGTTGATTGTTGTTGTTGGATTGTTGGATTGTGTTGGAATTGTTGTTTGGATGGGATGTGTTTGTTGGATTTCTGTTGTTGGATTGTTGTTGATTGGATTGTTGTTGGATTGTTGTTGTTGCTGTGGATGTTTCGGATATGTTTGTTGTGGATTTTTGTTGTTTGGATGTGTTGTGTGGATGTTGTTGGATTGTTGTTGTGGATCGTTGTTGGATTGTTGTTGTTGATTGTTTTAGGATTGTTGTTTGATGTTGCTTGGATTGTTGTTGGATTGTTGTTGTGTGGTGTTGTTTCATTTGGTCTATTGTTGTCTGATTTTGGTGGATTGTTGTTGTTGGAGTTGTTGTCGTTGGAATTGTTGTTGTTGGATTGTTTGTTTTTGGATGTTGTGTTGGATTTGTTGTAGGATTGGTTGTTGGATGTTGTTGGATTTGTTGTCTTGGATTGTTGTTGGATTGTGAATGTGTGTTGATTGTTGGATTGTGTTGTTGGATTTTGTTGGATTGTTGTTGGATGTTGTTGATTGTTTAGGGGATTGTGTTGGTTGTTGGTTGTTGGATGTTGTTGGATTGTTTGTTTGTATTGTTGTGGATTGTAGTCGGATTGTGTTGTGGTATTGTTGTTTATTTGTTGTGGATTGTTTGTTGATTGTTGTTGATTTTTGTTGTTGGATTGTTGGGATTGTTGGTTGTTGGATTTTTTTTGTTGGATTGTTGTTGGATTGGTTTTGTTGCATTGTTTGTTGTTGGATTGTCTGTTTGGATTGATTGTTGTTGGATTGTTAAGACTTGTTGTTGTTGGATTGTTGTTTGGATTGTAGGGATTGTTGTTGTTGGATTGTGTTGTATGTTGTTGTTGGATTATTGTGGACTTGTTGTTGATTGTTGTTGGATGTTGTTGTGATTTTGGTTGTTGTTGGATTGTTTGTTGTTGCGATTGTTATTGTGGATTGTTGTTTTTGGTTGTTGTGTTGGATGTAATTGGATTGTTGTTGTTGGATTGTTGTTGTTGAATTGACAATATTAGAATTGAATTAGTTGGATATGATATGTATGTTGGAATGTTGATTAGTTGGATTTTGTTGATTTGTTGTTTTGTGTAAATGAGATATGTGTTGGATTGTGGTTGGATTGTGTAGGAATTGTTGATGGCATTAGATTGATTGGATTGTTGTATCGATTGTATCGAATGAATAAGTCGTTGTTTGATATGAGATTGTTGTTAGGAATTGTTTGATTGATTGATTGTTGTTGTTGGATTGTTGTTTGGATTGTTGTTGTTCCGGATTGTTGGTTGTTGGAGTAGAACAATGTTGTTGATTGTTGTTGGTTGTTGTTGTTGGATTGTTGTTTGTTGGATTGTTGTTACGGATTGTGTTGTGAGATTGGTTGGATTGTTGTTCTGTTGGATTGTGGATTTGTTGTTGGATTGTTGTTGATGAGATTGTTGGTAGGATTTGGATGTTGTTGTTGGCGATTGTTGTTGGATTGTTGTTCAGATTGTTGTCTGTTCATTTGTCTGATTGTTGTTATGAATTGTTGTCTGGAATTTGTTATTGATTGGGTTGTTGTTGTTGGATTGTTGTTGGATTAAGTTGATTTAGGTTTTTGGTAATTCATGTCAGAATTGTTGTCTGATGTTGATTCAGAGATTGTTGTGTTTGGTTGTTGTTGTTGTTTTGTTATTGTTTTGTTTGTTGTTGGATGTTGTAGGATTGTTGTTGGAATTGTTGATTGGTTGTTATTTTGTTGGAGTTGTTGGAATTGTAATTGTTGATTGTTGCTGTTGTGGATAATTGTTGGAGTGGTGTGATTTGTTGTGGATTGTTGTTGTGTTGTTGGATGTGTATAGATTTGGGTTGTTGTTGATTGAGTTGGATTGTTGTTGTTGGTGTTGATTGTTGTTGTGATTGTTGTTGGATTGTGTGATTGTTGTTGTTTTGGTTGGTATTGTTGGTTGTGGATTGTTGTTGTTGGATTGTTGTTGGGATTGTTGTTGTGGATTGTTGTTGTTGACTTGTTGTTGTATTATTGTGATTGTGTCGGATTGTTTGGATTCTTTAATTGTTGTTGATTGTTTGTTGATTGTTATTGTTGGGATGTTGTTGTTGATTGTTGTTGTTGGATCTGTATTGGATTTATTGTTGGATTGTTGTTGTTGATTGTTGTAGATTGTTTTGGATTGATTGTGGAGATTTTGTTGTTGGATTGTGTTGGATTGTTGTGGAATTGGTTGTTGATTGTGTTGGGATTGTTGTTTTGGATTGTTTGGATTGTAGTTGGATTTGTTGTCTGTTTGGATGTTGTTGGGTGGTGTTGGATTGTTGTTGTTGGTTGTTTGTGTGTTGATTGTTGTTGGATTGTGTTGGTTTGTGTTGTGGAGTGTTGTCGGATTGTTGTTGGATTTTGTTGGATTGTTGTGTTTGATGTTGTTGGATTGTTTTGTGGATTTTGTTAGGATTGTTGTTGTTGATTGTGTTGGATTGTTTGTTGTTCCGATTGTTTGTTGGATTGATTGTTTGTCGGATTGTTGTTGGATGTTGTGTTGGATTGTCTGTTTGTTGGTTGTTGTTGTTGGATTATTGTTGGATTGTTTAGATTGTTGTTGTTGTTGTTGTTGGATATGTTGTTGTTGGATTGTTGTTGGATTGTTGTTGATTGTTTGTGTTGGATTGTTGTTGCTGGATTGTTTGGTTGTGTCTGATTGTTTGATAATTGGAGTTGTCGTTGTTGGTTGTTGTTGTTGCGATTGTTGTTGTTGGTATTTGTTAGCATTGTTGTTGGAATTGTTTTGTTGGATGTTGTTGTTGGATTTGTTGTTGGATTGTCGTTGGATTGTTGTTTGGATTGGTTGTTGGATGTTGTTGTTGGATGTTGTGGATGTTGTGGATTGTTGTTGGATTGTTGTCGGATTGTGTTGTTTGCATTTGTCTGATTTTGTCTGATTGTTGTTGGGATTGTTGTTGGAGTTGTTGTTGGGTTGTGGTTGTTGATTGTTGTTGTTGGATCTGTGTTGGTGGATTGTTGTTGGATTGTCTGTAGGATTGTTGTTGGATTGTTGTTGGATTGTTGTTGTTGGATTGTTGTTGGATTGTTGTTGGATCTGGTTGTTGATTTGTTGGATTGTTGTTGTTGGATTGTTGTTGGATTTTGTTGGATTTTGTTGTTGATTGTTGTTGGATTGTTGTTGTTTGGGATTGTTGTTGATGTTGTTGTCGGATTGTTGTTGATTGTTGTTGTAATGATTGTTGTGGCATTGTAGTTGGATTGTAGTGGTATTGTTGTTGGATTGTTGTTGGATTGTTGTTGTGGATTGTTGTTGATTGTGTGTTGGATTGGTTGTTTTGGATTGTTGTTGGATTGTTGTTGTTGTTGTTGTTGTTGATTGTGTTGTCTGGATTGTTGTTGTTGGATTGTGTTGTTGGATTGTTGTTGGTTGGGATTGTTGTTGGATTGTTCGTTGGGATTGTTGTTTTTGGATGTTGGTTGGATGTTGTTGTTTGATTGTTGTTGGATGTTGTTGTTGGATTGTTGTTGTTGGATGTGTTGTTAGATTGTTTTGTTTGATTGTTGTTGTTGGATTGTTTGTTTGTTGGATCTGAAGTTGGATTGTTGGTGTCTGGATTGTTAGATGTTGTTGGATTGTTGTTGTGTTGGATTTTGTTGTTGGAGATTGTTGTTGGATTGCTGTTGTTGATTTTGTTGGATTGTTGTTGGATTGTTCTTGGATTGTTGTTGGATTGTTTGTTGGATGTTGTTGCATTGTTGTTGGATTGTGTTGTTGGACTTGTTGTTGGATTGTTGTTCGTTGGATTGTTGAGGATGTTGTGGATTGGGTTGATTGTTGCTCGATTTGTTGTTGTTTTCATTTTCTGATGTTGTCTGATTTGTTGTTGGATTGTTTTGGATTTTGTGTTGGGTTGTGTTGTTGGATTGTTGTTCGGATTGTTGTTGTTTGGATTGTGTTGTTGGATTGTTGTTGGATGGATTGTTGTTGGATTGTTTGTTGTTGGGATTGGTGTTGGATTGTTGTTTGGATTGTGTTTTGGATTGTTGTTGGAATTGGTAGTGGATTGTTGTTGTTGGATTCTTGGTTGTTGGCATTGTTGTGGATGTGTGATTTTGTTGGATTGTGTGTTGGATTGTCTGTTGTTGGATTATGTGTTGTTGGATGTTGTTGTTGGATTGTGTTGTTGGATGTTGTTGTTGAGATTGTTGTTTTTGAAGATTTGTTGTCGGATTGTGTTCGTTTGGATTGTTGTTGGATTGGTTGTTGGGATTGTTGTTGGATGTTGTTTGGATTGTTGTTGGATTGTTGGTTGGATTTGTTGTTGTTGGATTGTTGTTGGATTTGTTGGATGTTGTTGTTGGATTGTTGTTGTTGGACTGTTGTAGGATTGTGGTGCGATTATGTTGGATTGTTGTTGTTGGTTGTTGTTGTTGGATTGTTGTTGTTGATTTGTCTGTGGATTGTTGTTGTCGTTCATTAGTCTGATTGTTGTTGGATTGTTGTTGATTGTTGTTCGATTGGATGTACATACTTACACACCACACATACACACACGACACACCACTGTGTTTCTGCTGTCTAGCGGTGGCGGACCTGTCATGGCGGAAATGATGAGCTTACCAGGCCACGGCCAACTTAGGTTCTGTCAAGATCTGCTGGACAGAGATGTGAGTCAGGGTTGATGGGTTGGTTGGAGCGGTGGTTAGGAGGGTGGGTGTGGAGGGTAGTTGGAGGTGGTTGAGTAGTGGGGTGCTGAGAGCGGTGTCACAAGGTGGTGGGGGAGGTTGGGTGGTTTGCTCGAGGGCGGTTTGAGAGGGTGGAACCTAGAGGGATGGTACATTCCAGGTGAGTCCTCGATAGAATGTGAGAGGAATGCTAGAGGGTGGCTTGGAGCGGTGATAGAAACCCACCGTCAACCAGTCCACTGGATTAATGAGGGATTATGCACCTGGAGGGATTGGGTGTGGACGCAAGGTCGGTTGAGAGGGCTGGCAGGTCCGAAGATGAGTGAAGGTGGTGACAAAGGAAAGGTGGTTTGGAGGGTGCTGGAGTGGTGGAGTGGGTGGAGCTGTGCGCTTGGAGGGTAAGGGGTGGTGAAAAGTGTGGCCTTGTACTTAGGCGGCCTTTGATTGCGTGGATGAGGGGGTGGATGAGAGGCTGGATAGAGGTGGTTCGGAGGAGCGTGTTTGCGTGGTTCGAGGAGAGGGTTGGTGGATACCGTCTATCCTGTCCCGCTCCTCATAGCCCCCCCCTGCCCACCAAGCCACTACCACGCACACCAACCACTCAATATTCGATGCCCTGCCTAAACCCCCTCCCCCTTCCCCGCGCTCCTCTCCGTCCAATCTTGCAGGCCTTCCTCACCTCAACTAAAACCTTCTCACTTCAGCTTCATAAGGAATACTCAGAGGCGTCCAACACCCAGTAACCACTCTCCAACTGTGTCAGCTACGCAAGCCACGACACACACACCACACACCAAAGCCCCCTCCCCTCGGAAAAGCCCATATTCCTTCCTGGGCACGTGCCAGGTCGGACAACGCCCAAGCCTTCCCGGTAATGCCCGCCTGACCTTTGTTTTTCGTCAAACAAAGCTTCGAAGGGGGAGACGCGAAGGCAGACACATAAGGCTGTTAGGGTACCACAGCCACACATATTTTCATCGCTCTGCCCAGCCCCCAAGCCCACCCAGCCTTAATATCCGCCCTCGTTGTCCCACATGGCAAACCTCCAAGCCTGCACGCCCATCACCTCCTCTTCTCACTCGCCTCGGCCTTCCTGGGCTACCTCGAGGTCCCACACCGAAAAAAAGAACGACCCACCTCCTCTTGCCCTCAACCTCCTTCTCTCGTTT